>JADRCD010157016.1:1927-12163 GCA_019843815.1 Montemys delectorum | reverse complement strand
TCTAATATAGTATCTAAAGCAAAAACTTTTAAATCATCATCTACATCAACATTATTATTGTGTGTGACATGAATGATCACATGTTTTCCATGGCATGCCTGTGGAGGTCAGAAGATTATGTTGTACAGCCGACAGTCTGTTCTCCCCTTACATGCATTCGAAGATTGAAGCTCAGGTGATAGGGCTCTAAGTACATGGACCTTTCACTCTCTAAGCCAGTGGTTCTCCACCTTCCTGATGCTGTAACATTTTAACACAATTCCTTATTTAAAATTAAATAAAATTATTTTGTGATTACTTCATAATTGTAATTTTGTTACTGTTATGGATTGTAACATTTTTGAAGACAGTTGTTTGCCACAGAGATCAGTACACACAGGTTGGAGAGTGGCTGCTCTAAGGCATTGTAAACTCCTTGCTTCCTGGTGTCTCATGATCATGTTTGGTCAGATCTGAGAAATGCCACCATTATCTAACTCATGAGAAGAACAGAAAATCATAGCCATTGAAATCATCAAAAAAGGGATGCCATCTCCCTCTTCATGCCCTACATGTTCTGTGTGTGTGCGTGTGCGCGTGTGTGTGTGTGTGTGTGTGTGTGTGTGTGTGTGTGTGTGTGTTAATATATGTATATACACAGTTTAGTGTTTTATGGGATTCCCAATTGTGTGAATGAGTGGGTCTCTGCATCCATATGTTTGTTATGAATTTCCTTGGGCTCTTTTCCTTCTGGATTTTGTTCATTTGTTTTGGTTTGTCCTATACTAAGGTGTTAGTTTTTAATCATTATACTATATTAATTTTATTATATTGTATATTATATTACATTATATTATATTATAATCACTTAGAGGCCTGTTTGTTTTCTAATGAGAGACAGAAATGCTTAGATGGGAGGGATGGTGGGGATGAACTGGGAGGAGGAGAGGAAGGAGAAACCATAATCAGAATATATTGAGTGAGAAAAATGATATTTTCAATAAAAGGGGGAAATAAAATTTAAAAACAACATAAAAGAAGTAAAATAGCACATGTGGGCAAGAGAGAAAGAGAAGAGAAGAGGAGAGAGAGAGAGAGAGAGAGAGAGAGAGAGAGAGAGAGAGAGAGAGAGAGAGATTAGAAAAGTGTGACTCAACCCTAAGGTCAGTAACAAATTATTGTTAGTCATTAGCTTTTGCCTTAAGAAATTTTGATAAGATAAAGAACACTCCTGGAAAGGAACACTTTCCAGGGAAAACTTTGCCTGTATAGGCCTTCTTTAAAGTATTTAAATACTACATACCTTCTGTAAATTTATTCAGGTAAACCCCAGTGCAGGGTAGTGTGCAGACAAGAGTAGATGACTGAAATGTCATTGTTGATGCTGTTGTTGTTCCTTAAACAGAGCTGAAGGTTTCTGAGCCACTGTCTTATGAGATGAGATGAAAATGTAGGAATGTGGAATTCTAAGTAGGGTAAAGGTCAATGTGAACTGGATCCATTACTTCAACTCCTATCTCAGCAGTTAGGCTGAGTTTATGCTGTGCCTGAGTTTGCCTACCATTAGACCCTCCACTGGTTTGGAAAACCAACCAACTAAAAACACAGCTGGATGCCTGTGATAACTCTCCTCATAAATATTTTGTCTAGAAATACAACCTCTGGCTGGTGCATAGTTGTTGGTAGCATTATCTCATTAAACATAACTTACTGCCACTCAATTTTAAAGGGAACCCGGTAATTCTGTGCTTCCAATTTGGACTGAAATGTTACTTTGCCACTATGCATGTTTGATCTTAATGAGAAAACTAGTGAAGAAGACACTGGGTCCCCATGCATCAAGTCCTCACATTTACACAGGGACTCACTGTTGTTCACAGGAAGGAGCACACAAGTGCACCAGTCATAGAGAAAATAGAAAAGCAGTGTGCTGTCATTTGGGTCACATTTGATACTTCCTTTACAGATTCTCGGCAGAATTGAGAATGACAAGTTCAGAATGAAAGGAGAAGGATAGAGACTCTTCATTCAGCAATCAAAATATCCTAGGCCTGAGATTAAAAGATATTAACTGGTAAATGGGGAAATGAAATGATAAAATAAAATTGAGGGTTTGAAATAGGATTTCAAAAATGTGAGATAAATAAATGTTGTAATTTCATCAAATGGCACATCCATGTAAATTATTAGATACATAAATAAAGTTCTGATCATGCAAATGCATAATTTTAGGAAAGTAATATCATAATAAATAGCATTTGCATTTTTCTGACTTTTTATTTAGAAGTTTCAGGTTTTCTTCTGAATACACTATTGAGTAAAGCTCTTAAGTTCATAAAACACACAAAATTAAACAGCCTAACATGTAAAAACACATAGTTCAGGAACAATCCACACACATAATCCTGTTAATATGCATTATTATATAAAGCCTTAAATATCTAAACATTAGGTTATACTAACTTTTCTAAAGACATCTGATGGTAGTAGAATAGCCATGATAACCCAACTTTAAAACAAAGAGCATATAAAACATGCTAGAGGTTGTTAGGCTGTAACTTAGAGAGAAATGCTTCAATTGCTCTGAAGTATTTATAATTTTTATTGAGTGTTTAGGAGAAAAGTGTGGAATGTACCAGAAAATACAAATAGAAGAATGTCTTGAGTAAACACTGAATTATTGTTGAATTATTAAAACTATTCATGCATTTTGATGCTTCAATTACACCATCAAATAGCACATCACACACACACATACACACATACACACATACACTCACATACACACACTCATATGCACACTCACATGCACAAACATGCACACTCACACACACACTCACACACATGCACTCACACATACTCACACACTCACACATGCACACTCACAAGCATGCACAAACATGCACACATACACACTTGCTCATGCACACTCACACACACGCTCACACACACACTCAGATACTCACACACACACTCACACACACGTACTCACACACGCACACACTCGCACACACTCACACATACTCACACACATACACATTCACACACACTCACACATGCACTCACACATGAACACTTACACACACACTCACATGCACACACACTCACATACGTACACACTTGCACACATGAACACTCACACACGAACACTCACACATGCACTCACACATGAACACTTACACGCACACTCACATGCACACATACTCACACACGCACTCACATACACACACACTTGCACACATGAACACTCACACTCACACACATACGCACTCACACACACTCACACATGCACTCACACATGAACACTCACATGCACACTCACACGCACATACTCACACACAAATACACACACTCACACAAACATACAAACACACACTCACATACAAATACACACACTCACACACACACACTCCCAGAAGACTGGTGTGAAGGCTATTCTTAGTTGTCAACTTGACTATATCTGGAATTAACTAAAATCCAAGCATTTATACCTGCGAGGGGTTTGTCCTGATTGGCTCATTTGTAGTGAGAATACTAACACTAAATCCGAGTGATACCTTCTGCTGTCAGCCCATATAAAGAGCATAGGGAAAGGAAGGCTTTGCTCTTTGCCTGGTTGCTGTCACTCTCAATAGTAAGTTCATTCCTTCAGAGGCATTAGAAACTATGTCTATGATGATAAGGATACATATTGAAGACCAGTAGAGACAACAGCCTTACAGGTTGAACAACTTCTGGATCCTTGAACTTTCTATCAAGAGAAACTCATAATTGAACTACTTGGACCACAGCTAGAAAGCCACTCTAATAAATCCCTTTATGTGTAGATTAATTCTATCAGTTCTGTACCTTCAGGAAACTTGCTAATACAGAGAGAGGACAAGGAACCTCATATTGATGTTTGGGAAAGCTCATGTTCAGAGATGCATTAGAGTTTTCTCAATGGCCCTAGATTAGCAACGAGACAAAACTAGAGCCGGAAACATCTTTCATTGTTATCTGAGCAGGATTTGAAAACCAATATGAAATCTAAAGATGACTGTTACTATAGTAAACAGAATTGTTATCAAATAAATTAGCTATTGCACTTGTAGATACATATATATCAAAAGGGATCAGGAACAAATTGTTACTTGAACTGGAAACTTGTCTAGACATACCTCTGTACCACATTAAATGTAATCTAGGAACCTAGTAAAAGCTATTTGCTAAAACTCAATTATTTAGATAGATGTGCCCTAACTATAGCCAGGCTATATTTTCAACTTAAAGTAACAGTAGGAAAAACAAAGACAAATAAATTGTATTTTATCCTTAAAATAAATGTAACTTCAATAGCTATATTTCAATATAATAGATATATGAAAATGTATATATTAAATGTGTATAATAAAATGAATTTAGACATATGTAGTCATGATACCATCATTGAAACCAAGCCAACATGGTGTCATTTAATTTTGGTTTTATTTATGATTTGGATGCTGGGCATTTAATGTGGACTACAACCTCTTATCCAACAAAAAATACAACACCAAGTTATTAAACCCCAGTAATATTTCATTCATTTATGTAACCAAACAGCCACTATCCATTGACCCATCACTCAGCTTCCGAGCAAAGATTCTGTCTTCTATGTCTCTGTGAGCTTACTTGTCCTGACAGTGCTTAACTGAAACGCTTGGTGCACTGATTCTTTCCTATACAGAATACCATTCTCCCTCAAGGAATTCTTTTTCATGAGTTGTAGAAATATAATACTCTCTCACATCCAGCCCCAAACTGCAATTTTCAAAGTATATGAATGGCTTTAAAATGGATTCATGGAGAAATTAATCTAAAACATTAGGATATTTTCAAGTTTACATAGTCCCATAAGCATTCTTTTTGTATTTTATGAGTGACACTTGAGCAGTTTTGGTGAGTACTTCAAATAACATGCATCTAGTGAAAGGAATCCTTGGTACTACCTCCATATCATCCACATTGCTTGTAATTATTCTGATAGGCTGTCGAGATATTATCCTCTTTCCTCTAACATTCTATGTACCTTATATCTGCATGTATGTAATACACAGATGTGCTGATGCATGCATTAATATGTATACATAATATATACAGAGTAAATCTTATATACCCAGAGTTAAATCTATGTGTATGCATACAAAGGTATTGTATTGATTGAATATTGCAATGGAATTCTACCACATGGCCTCAGCCATGACCCTTTTCAATCAGCATGAAGACTTTCCATGCAAGGCTTCTAGCTCTATCTTAACTACTTTTAAGAAATTTTATTGTTAGAAGATGAAGACACAGGAAGCGTCTTCAAATTGATTTTTCTGTAAATTTGATTTCTGAAACTACAATTAAGTTATTCAACTTACATGGTATGCTTCAAAATATATGACGCACTTCATGGCTGTATGTGAATATCCTTTTCCTCTGCACTTGGCAGTGTCTATAATTGCCAGACAGAGACTAAGAGGCGTTTATCCTTATGTCTGACACTAGAACTTTAAAACCAGTAATGAGGTCTATAGACAATTGACACAACAGTAAAGAAAACTGTTGTCAAATAGACAAGGTGTTCGTTATCCATGTACAAATTATTTGTTCAACTAAAAAACGAACTTCAATAGATTAATAAAAATACACTTTAGTTTGAACTTGAATTTATTTCCATAGTTATTTCAGTCAGATGTTGTAATCTTTTCTGTGAAATAGCTCATAATATTATTTGACTATTTTTTTTTTTAATTTCCTTGTAGGCAACATCAATGTTACTGTGCAGTAATAATTTCCTCTTAAAGTTACATGGTTTTTTTCCTCCTAAATTTCAGTTCCTTTTTAATTTTCTGGACCTTATTTAAATGTGCTACATTTTTTTCACCTAGTGAAGATACTTTAATCTTTTCTTGTGGAAAATTTCAAATACATAAAAATAGAATAATATAATGAATTTTCTTTTAACTTACTGAATTTGTTCTTTGACATTTTCCATGTGTGTATTATGTATATTTTGAAGCTATAATCTCCCACTATTTCCAGTTTCACTTCCCTACCCTGCATCCTTGCTTAAACTTCTGACCTAGCACATTTTGCTTCTATCATTATATCCCATATGTAAATGTCTCTACTTACCCTCCTCCAATAT
This sequence comes from Montemys delectorum, assembly GCA_019843815.1. Classification (NCBI taxonomy): domain Eukaryota; kingdom Metazoa; phylum Chordata; class Mammalia; order Rodentia; family Muridae; genus Montemys; species Montemys delectorum. The sequence continues at coordinate 6,027 of JADRCD010157016.1, read as the reverse complement.
GTATCTATTTATTGATGTTAGTCACAGGTGCTGCAGTAGAGAGAGAAGCTTGGCAAAATGCTAAACCTTCATTTTCCAAAGAAGCAAGGGGTACAGCCTGTTGTGGAAGACTGACACCCAACTAGTTCACTCCAGTTACCTTATTCAAACATTATACAAAGTTAATTAGGGCAGGGAAAAGTTCCAGCTACCAAACTTATCTTCCCTTTGCTGCTCATCATAGCACACAACTCACACACAAATCTCAAGTCTCTTTTGACCATGTTTAGCCATAATCAAATGAAGAACTCCAGGTTTGCCAGGAGTGTTTTAGGACCAAGATTAGTGCAACTGCAAGGTCTCAAGTAGCGCTAAGTGCAGACCTTCCAGACAGACATTTCTTTGAGGTTCATACAGTCTCATAACACTTTCTTAGCCTCTACTGATTAACCCAGACATAGCAATGCCTTTGTTGAAACATGAACTCAAAGTCAGACACAAAGGCTTTACTATACATTTCACTTAAAGCCAAACATAAAGACTTTACTATGCATTTCATTTAAAGCCATACTCAAAGGCTTTACTATACATTTCACTATACCTTCTCATTTTTGTTTTAATCAGATTTGATAGGAAAATAATTATTGTCAGAAAATTATAGAGTTGTACAGTAAATATGGCCTGTTGTCTATCTAGTTGTCTAATAATTTTTTGCAAATAAATCAGCATACATTTCAAAGTCAATAAAGTTTTCCCACAAAGAGAATTATAAAAAACAAAAGAGCAAGAAACTTAACAAAATGAGCCATGGGATGAAATGAAATTATATCTACAAGATGTTTTAGAACATTCATCCCTGTTATATTAGGGAGGATCTTTGAAAATGTTTCTATAATTTCTTGCTAAAAACACAAATTATTTGAAAAGAATTAGGAGGACCCAACAAATGCAATTTTTCCATATGATATAGAATCTTAAAGGCATAATACAATAAAAAGTAATATCCGATCACATTTCAATTGTATTTGTTTTCTCAATTATTCTAATTGATCTCCCACAAGTATTACAGCTTGTCTGATATCAGCTGTTTCATCAACTATTTCCCTATCTGTCTTACTTTCTTGAGTCCAAAGTTCATGAGAATACATATGCCAGTCTTTAATAAATTCAGCAGTTTGAATTTGTTTATGAAGAGCAGCTACAGCTATGGTAGCAGTAGTAGCTAAAGCGATGATTCCCAGGACCACAGAAATTATCAATCCAACTGCCCATTGAGTTACTCTTAATGTTCTTTCAGCACCTTTCTGTACTAGCATCATCACAGGACAGTCCTACCATGGTCTCAACAACCTCACTGGTATCCAGACTGCTGGTCTTGCTCTGATTATATATGCACATTCAAAAGCAATATTTAAATATGTGCTACCATTGCTGGAGGTATGAAGAGTACAGAGTATACAAGTGATGCTGTAATTATTAGGATGTCATTGGCCAGGTCCTTTCAGTGACATACATCAGAGAAAAGATACCTACCGTCTTTAACAAACAGTCCCTAGATATCAACTTGGAGAAGACTGAAAGTGGTTTCTTATCTCTCAGTCTGAACAACAATACTCCAAATGGATCACAAACCTAAACAAAATTGGTACATCCACCTAAATGGAGGCTAAATACAAATGCCTTACTTACTTATATCCTGTTTTATTTCCTGGACCCTCAGCCCATGTGATGCAGCCACTCACATTCAAAATTGGTCAGAAATGTTTCTAAGTTATTTCTTAAGTGATTTCAAATACCATTAGGTTAGCAACCAAACTTAGCCTTCACATTAGGTCAACAACCAAGATCAGTCTTCACAAACACACTTGTTTTCAACTTGATACCCAAACATACTTTTTAAAGTTAAGCATGTCATTCTTTGCCCTTAAGGTCCTATGTTCATTTCACATGCAAAATTTATTGATTTGATCTCTAAAAATTCATAAAATCTTCATTCCAACATCATTCAAAAATAAATGTGGAATCTACATAAAGTGGTACAGAAGCCACTCTGGTTGCTTTCCATCTATGTCCTAACATGTTTCAGAGGCTTAGTTCTAATGTAATGAACTATGTTGTTTTGTGGGAAACCTGGCCAGTAAACTTTCTGAAACCTGCAACTGGTTACTGGATAGAGTTGTCTGATATCTTAAACCTCCATTTACAGAGTTCATTTACAGCCAAAATACACATATTCTCTTGTGTCTGTCTATGTTACAGACTGTATGCAATTATGTCATATAAATTTTCCCACACTTCACATTTTGTATTCAACCTAGGACCCAACTCTATGAAAGGTTATAAGCCATATCTAGGTTGGGTCTTCATCTCCAATTAAACCACTCTGGACATGTTCTCACATATAAACCTAGTGCTGTGCTCCTTACATGATTCCAAATCCCATCAAGTTGACAAAACAGAGTAACTACCACGAGCCACTTTAAGCTTTGAATCAGCACTGCTCTCCTGAGGTTCATATTACCTTTGCTTATTAGCCAGAGTGTGAAGCAATATGGAGAGGCTGTGAAACCTCTGGGATATTGGACCTACTTAGAAAGTAGGTCATTAGTGTGGGGCCGTGAAGGTCACAGACCAGCCTCTGTTTTCATTTCTCCCTTTCTGCTACCTGGCTCACTGTAGTGATCAGCTGTAGCTATACTCCTCTACTGACACAGACTAGGCCCCACTGCTATGGCTTTCTCCCTGTGAGGGACTTAAATCTCTCTGAAACCATGAGAATCTTTTTCCTCATTTGGGTTGCCCCTGTCAGGTGATTTCATCACTGTATTGCAAAAGTAATACAATAGCAACAATTGTATGGCACATATTTTTATGCATTGAAGGCAACATGGAAATGCTGGCCCATTTGCTTTGTCTCATTAAAAGGATGCACAGTTTTACAAAGCTATATTTTGTTTAGTTCAGAATGTGTCTCCAAAATTCATGAAAAACCTAATTCCCCAAACTTACACCGAGTAATGTTTGGAACTGAGCTAATTAAAATGGTTAGAATTAGATGAAGTCGTGAGCATGCAGCCCCCACGGGCTCTTTTTTATTTATTATTTTTTGTCTGATGCACTGAACCGCCTCTGCCTTTCTATTGTGGAAAATCATTTGAATTTCTAAGTTTGACTTGATCTCTATGTCACCACTATAACAAACTTATTCTGAAAAGAAATGACAATGAAGGTTTGGATCAATATGAATAATTTCTGCCCGAGGTTTACACAAAGTCAAGTAGGTTGTTGAACATCCTATAAAAATGATTTGAAAAAAAAGATGAAGAGTATAGTCAAGGTTATGTATAGTAAATATAAAAGACACACAGATGGTCAAATGTACTATTTTTTCTCATTGCTTTCATATGTGAGCATAAGGGAAAATGTGACTTCCTGATGTATTTGGTGTTCCCTTACTTTGATAGTCACATGAGCAACATACTTAAACTCTGAACACCAACACAGAGACTTTTCAGTCACCAGCTCACTTTTGCTCATGACACTCTGCTCAATGTCTGACTCTGTTGACTTTGACTCCTGGGTTTGTACACAGATCTTGCACTCAACTCATAGAAAGAGTAAGCACACAGAAATTTACACAAATCTGATAAAGCAGATACTTGTCTTTATAATACTTGATTATAGTCACAATTTTTTTCTAGTTAAAACAATAAATTACTAAATAAATAAATAAATAAACTACAGTGTTACTATACTGTGTGTTTTGTCTCCTTTTTCTTCAGTGTAGGTGTGTATCTATGATTTCCCACTCTTACATGTGGTTAAATATCAAGATCAACTTTGTTTTGCTTCTGTCTTTCATTAGGAATCCTAAAATATTATACACACACATTCACACACACACATATATACATACATATACATGTATGTACATATATGCATATATATATATATATGGAAAGAGAGAGAAAGAGAGTTTATACATGTATACTGAATCATATTTAGCCTTGATCCAACTCTCCCCAGGACACTAGTCTCACTCTGGCTTTATGTCCCTGATTTATCATCATCTTTTTCTTCTTCTTCTTCTTCTTCTTCTTCTTCTTCTTCTTCTTCTTCTT
>JADRCD010157013.1:10000-14338 GCA_019843815.1 Montemys delectorum | reverse complement strand
TCTCTGTATCTCTGTGTCTGTCTCTGCGTGACTCTTCTCTCTCTCCCTCTCCCTCCCTCTTTCTCTCTGTCTCTGTCTCTCTCTCTCTCTCTCCAATTTTCTTTTAAGTAATATTGTTGCAACCAAATATCCACATTTGAAAGTATGAGTATGTGCCCCTTACTCCTATCATGCAAAGACTATCTTAAAATAGATCCTAGACCTACGTATGAGAGTTAAAAATGCAAGACTATTATGTGAATATATAGGAGCATATCACTGTAGCCTATGTTCAGGCAAGACTGCTTAGCTATGACAGTTCAGTGCTATGACCCTTCTTTCTGAAGGGATTCAGACATTTTAAAGTTGACCCTGTGATACTTGCCAAATTTGATTCTCAGAGTATATGAATAGCCACTAAACTGTATTCTTTAAAATGGTGACTGGGATATAGTGTGTGAGTTTTATTTTAATAAAACCTCATATATATACATATATATGTGTGTGTATACAAATATGCATACATATAAGAGAGGGGGAATTATGGCTAGCAACTGAAACACAGGTCATGAATATCCTAAACCACAGGGTAACAGGGGTTAGGGGGAGGTTCTCAGAGAAAAAGAGTCATACAGCAGAGTGGCATCAAGCCAGCTTACCAAGTAAGTAACTGTAACTGGAGATTAAACCCTAACACTCTGGGGGTGGAGGGGTGAGTGGGAGGCATTTATGGCTTACTTCCAAGCAAGGCTAGGGATTCTTTCAGGTCAGCATTTGGCTGAGAGCTGACACTTATTTTTGTGTTCAGAAGTGATGATGTCCATAGAACATAGTGGCTTTGCTCTGAGGTGACAGGAGGGATGATTATGTGATGGTATTAGCATGTGGATCTTCTTTACCTGGGGTTTGGACCATATATTGGGAATATAGATACTCTTCATAGAACTGCTAAAATCAGGGGAAGTGGTGCAAGACAACATTCAAGTGAGTGGCCTAGGTCTCCCTTATTCTCTCCGTCTCACTTTGTGGCCCACTACAGAACCAATGGCTAATGGCTTTGCTTGTTCTAAAAAGGCATCCCTTTCCTGGCCAAGCTGATCCCTCCAAGTCTCCTTCCAGGCCTGTCTCATATGCTACTTCCTCTTCTGCAGGAAGTATGGCTTATTTTCCACAAGCGCATGTAAGTTTCAACACAAGTTAAAGGGCAAACCCAAAGCAGAGGTGACAGCTGACTCTCCCAGCACCCCTGGCTTTTCATGTTGCTCTCGTATTTCTGACTCTTATCTTTACTGTAAAGCTCTTGAGAGATGGTCTACATCTTCTTGCTTCACCTCCAGTTGACCTTTTAATCCACTTTAATCTGGTCTTTCCTCCAAAGCTTTCTAATATCCTGCAAGACTAGTAAGGTATGTTTGTCCTATATCTTTAGCTTTTTTTTTTTTTTTTGCCTCATGGGGCCGAATTTTCCATAAAATTTGGACATTCTCTTTTTCTTAATTTCTCTACAACTTTTGTGGGACTCAGAAGACAGCATTCTCTGTCCTCGCCAGCTCCCAGGCATTTCCATGCACTGTGGATACTGGCGGTCTCCAAGGTTCTATCTCTGTCTTCTTTCTCTTGTAATGTTGTATTAGTTACACACATCCTACATTAAGAGCCAGCTTTATTCCGCCCATAACTCATGATTTCTCTCTTGTTTGGGATAGTTCTAATCCCAATATTAGAAATAGGATGAAGTGGTTTCAGAGCTGGTTTCTTTTGTTACTTGGGTCTGCTCTTGAGTTTATTTGCCATCATCTCTGAGCTTGATTGTGTCCTTTCTTCCTATGCTTGGTGACTACAGTACTAAGACTGGTAACCAACCACTTGACTACCTCCTTTCTTCCTGTTTCCACCAGGATACATCACAGTTTAACCAATATGGCTAAGGTTGATGGAATTTAGTCCAGGCTGCTCATTCTGATGCCTGGGCTTGGTGTGCATTTTTATTAGGAAGAAGAAGAAGGGGTGGTCTCTGGCTTTCTTGTTAGGTCAGGGTGAGTTTTTCTCCTTTACCTTTCATAATGAAGGGTTTCTGATCTTAAAGATCAGACTGTTTGAGGCAAACAGTGAAATGCTATCAGGTAAATTGAAGTGACATTTTTGGTATCTGTGCACACTGGGAAATAGACTTTTTCAGATATGACGATTACCTTCCCTGTCAGTACTAGGAAAGGTGCTGGCTGTGCTAAAGTTAAGCAGAACCACATGACATATGAGGCCCTACTATGATGAAAACATTCACGTTTATTGACTTATTTCTATAGCATCATTTCACAAAGATTATGAGGACATGTTTAAGCATTGCTCTAGGTGAGGATATATAATGATGATAGATAAAGAAAAAATTCAGTCATGAGAAAAATAATAGGAGCAAAAGCTATCCAACCATGTACATGAAGAATTTAAATCCTGTAATGAATGTCTATGAGCCATTGCTGCAGCAGCCAGGTGGCTGCCAAATTGTGGTAGAGACTTTCTTTTCTGACATCCAGGAAACTTGATCACTGTGTGGTCTACAGTTCTAGGGCATCTCGGCTAATGATATCTCTGGCCTATCACAGTCCAGTTGACTCCCTAGGAGGTCTACAGATCCCTGACAGATGTCTGTACTATGCCCAGACTGAAAGTCAACCCTGTATGGGATTCTCCACATAGCTTATGCCAGGTATGGGCATGGTCTTTTATTTAATTCTCACAAAAATTAGTAAACTGGATTTTAACAATAGTGGAAAGGTCTAGGAAGAGGTAATAATGGCCATTGTGGGTATGATTGTCCCAAATAAAACTTTCAGAGCTGGATATCAGTGTCCAAGATGGCTATTAGGGAATTCTTTCTGGAGGAGAAACTGATAGGGACGTACCAGACAGCATGATGTAGGGATGGAGGAAGGGAGAAGATAAAAGCTTAAGATGTGTTACAGTCCCATGGCAACCTTGGCCAAATGGAGGGTGAGTTTATCAGGGCTATGACATGGTGGGAAAAGTGCCCAGGCCTTTTGTCATCATCTTAGTTAGTCACTGGGAACATGTGGACTTTGGGACAGTGTTCCTTGAGAATGAGGACATCCCTATAAGCTGCCTTCTGACAGTAGCACCCTGAAGAAGACAAGCAGCTCACCTCTATGACCACAACCGTTGTGAGAAAGGAACGTATTAGGCATCCAACAAGGATTCATGGGTCTAATCTTTAAAGAAGCTCTGTCTATCAGGGTTGCTTTTTCTCAATGTCCATTCTTCTCTTCCACCTCCAGTAAGAAAAATGATGCCCAGAAAAAAAAACAAAAAAAAAAAAAACAAAAACACGTCACTTAAGTCAATTGCGTTAGTGCACTCAGCTATAATAATAGAGTTGCATCCTGAACTCTGGCTGTGTATTATTTTCTGATGGTGTGTCACACATGTAGTGGGAGATACAGGAAAATATAGGGGATGGCTAATCACCTAAAAATCCATATAAGGATACAAAAGTAACATTTTTGAGAAATAAGAGTGCAATGCCTTGTATGTTATAATATGAGAAAATTGGGGATTTGAAGTGATTGGCCTAAGCTTGAAAGGCCCCACTTTCTAGCTATATGTATTTCAGCAAGGTCTATAACCTTTCCCAGCCTCAATCTTGCTATCTTCAAACTGGGCATATAATAATACCTTTCTCTGTGGCCTACCAAAATTCCCAGCAGAATCCACACTAATATTACTTATGACCACATGCCAAATTGTCTGTCTAGATGCACCTGCCAGGGCATCCAAAGACCTCAGAGCCATGCGAGGCCGTAGAAGAGGTGAGCTGGGTTGAGGCTGGAAAAGTTAAGAAAGAAGAGAAAGGTGATGGGAACAAGTGGGATCCTTGGTGAGCAGGCTGATGGAGCATTACTCTCTTAGGAGCATTACTCTCTTCTTGGCCTTCCTTCTGCTGTTCCACAGAATCTCAATCACATGGATAAGTGCTCTTAGCTCATTTTCCAGAAGACCATACCTCCGAGTGACTTTGTAGGAGATGGCACATAAGCATTTAACTAATTTGGAAACTCTCTCTGCCAGTTCAAATGTTTCCACTTATGTTCAGAGTCAACATGAGTCTGACAAAGACCACGAAGAAAGATCTCTTCCCTATTACCCTTCTTCTTACCTTCCCATCCAGTCTGAACCTCAAGGGATTCCCTGAACTACTTTCTCCTCAGCATCCCATTATGAGAGGGTCCTCATCTGGCCTACTCCCAGGACTCAACACAGAATAGTTTATCTGCTAGACTTGGAAACTTCCCTCCCTAACTGTGACGCCTTGCAGAATGGTCAGTACCTTGATCCTGAAATGAG
>JADRCD010157013.1:0-5000 GCA_019843815.1 Montemys delectorum | reverse complement strand
AACTACGTGAAGATGTGTCATCCTTGATTTTGTGTGTCATTCTGGATAGGCAATGGTGCAGAGGCACCTAGTCAAACATTCAGGGTGTTTCTGGTTTGATACTTTATATACAATAGCAACATTTAAGTCTACACACTTTTGAAAAGCAGATTGTGGTCTATCTGTGGATGGGCATCATCCAATCATTTGATAGCCTAACTAGAACAAAGACAGAACAGAAGAGAGATAGAGTTCCAACAGTTAATTCTATCACCCAAACTCCAGCCTCAACTTCAACTATTCTTGGGTATCTATCTTGTCAATCCATGCAGCAGATCATGTATGGTCAGTTTCCATAGTCATGGTAGTGAGTTCCTTAAAATAAGTTGTTCTTTTTCCCTCCTTCCCTCCCTTCTGACCACGTGTGTGTGTGTGTGTGTGTGTGTGTGTGTGTGTGTGTGTGTGTGTGCGTGTGTGTGTGTATGTTTTATATATACGTATGAAAATTAAATAATATTTCTCAGTATATGTGTACGGCTCTGTATGTTTATTGCAAATGTTGCTGATTCTATCTGCAGTTGTAAAATGCCCTTGTCCTCTGGTGAACTTTAGTTAATATAAGATGAGTGGAAGGAGTATCAACAGTGTGTTATTTACAACCCCTTCTCCAGTCCTCTGGACTGCATCTGTGTCCACCAAGGACAACTTAGATCCTCATGATCTGCAGAAACTGTATTTATGTTTCCACATTTTTTTACACTGTTTCTATCTAGATGCATGGCAAGAAGGAGATTTGAGAGAACTTAGGGAATTACATATAGGAGAGCAAATGATAAGACAAGAGTGGTAATACCAGTGTGTGGTTCTGAAAAGCCTTTCTATGAATATCTTACCTTTGACATTGCTACCATCTCATATTTGACATTACCATGTGATGCCATCTCCAAATAGGTAGAACCTTATGCATAGTTGTCCTGAGATGTGTACATGCCAGGGGCCATAGATTGGACACGTGTGTGTGTGTGTGTGTGTGTGTGTGTCCAGTGATGGTGATAGTGACATTATTTACAGTGTGATCACAAAAAGTGTGATCAGGACCCCAGTGCCTAGCTAGAGTGAGAACCTGTACAGACCTCAGAATGACAGGTGAGCTATCTGAGACAACCATCTCATAAAGAGACCTTCTGCTCATTCTGATATGCCATGTGTTATGATGGCTATATAAATCATAAGCTCCATTTCTGAAAAATCTGGCTATGTTTTATTGACTAAAATTCTCATATCTGAAGCCTATCTTCATTATTTGTTAGCCATGTGGTAGTACCACCTGCTTTCCCCCATGATTAACTTCTCACAATATAAATAATAGTGTGTTCCAACAGAGCAGTAGAGAGCAAACCTCTACTAGTATCTATCTTGCCAATCCATGCAGCAGATCATGTATGGTCAGTTTCCATAGTCATGGTAGTGAGTTCCTTAAAATAAATTGTTCTTTTTCCTCTAAAAGTACTGTCAATCTCAGCTCTACTGCTGTGAAAACAGTCCTATCCAATGCCCAAATGATGGGGGAAAAACTTGAGATTTTAGTATTTGGTATGTGAGTCTTGAAAGTTAAAACTTCTCTCAGAATCTTAGAGGTTATGTGTTAGAAGTATACATTGTCTTTATTATCCCTTGAATATGCATATAGAAAGGCTACTGCAGACCAAGATCCATTCTGAGAATAGCAATAACAATTCAGCAATGAACCATGAGGATCAAAAGATGAGAATTAATGATTTCTTTCAAAAATAATAAGGAGTATTCTTTCTTCCTTGTATGTCTAAAGATTTGCATCCTCGGTGAGCTCAGATCCTATCAAATTGATAGTGTTAACATGCACGTCCTTTGTCAAACTGATCCCCAAACATACCAATTTTAAAGCCACCTGTTCCAAGAATCTCATGGCTATCTCAAAATAAAAAAAATTCACATAATCCAAATTCAGCATAGCCTTGAATAATTCCAATATAAAAGTCTGAAGTCCAAGTATCCTCTAAAAGCTCAACAGCAATGTCTTAACTGCAAGCCCCTCAAAAATAAAACAGAAGTTTCATACTTCAAATATACAATGGCACAGAATACATATTTTCATTCCAACATGGACATATAGAATCATAACAAAGAAAGACCAGACCTAAACCCAATATGACAAGCACTATAACCTTTAGCTCCACTTTTCGGAGCTAAGGCTCAGGATGGATTTACCTAAATGGCTTGGATAGTCTCCACCTAGTCAGCTCTATTTCTTACAGCATGTATAGCCTCTCTTCACTCCATGCCCATAACTTGCTTTAGCACACTTCTTGTAGAGCTTGCATCTCAAATATCCTGGGTTTGTACTGCAATTTAGACATCACCTTCATAGCTTTGCACAGCAGCCTCTTTGGGATTCCTTACAGAAAACAAAGAGGTCAATCCTGCCACACAGAGTCTGTCCTCCCCATTCTTACCTCTAGCATGCTTACAGATGCAGTACCACATGAATAGAACTGTCAACTTCTTCTGCCAGGTTAAGATGTGGCTAAGAGTGGCTCGAGATTTGAAACACTCCCCAAGACAGTTATTTTACAAAGCAAGAATATTTCTTATCATTTCTGGAAACATATAGAAGAAATCACTAATTCTTTTCTCTTGATCCTCATGGCTCATTGCTATATTGCTATTGCTCACACTCAGAATGGGTCTTGTTCTGCTGTAGACTTTCCACACCTGCACTCAAGTGATAATAAAGGTCATTGTATACTTCTAACACATAACCTCCAAGAGTCTGATAGACATTTTGACTTTTTCTGCTCACACACCAAATATGAAAATCTCAAGGTTTTTCTTTTCCTATCATTTTGAGGCATTGGACAAGACTTTTTTTTTTTTTAATAAGACCTTGAGCAGCACTCTCACCTTAGGTTCTAGTATTTCAAGTGAATTTAGACCCATATTAATCCCAAATTAGACTTATAGATGGGAGTGGAATCTCTCCCTTGGGGTACCTTTCCTATTGTCCCACTGCGGTATCAGATATGATATTTGTCTTTAATGCTGCTAATCTCTATAACAACTGCAACTGCTTCCTTTGAACCCAATCTGTCTGCAACTTTATTTAAACTCCAGTTTTGACTCATCAAAGAACCAAATTTTTTATGTTTTTTTTTCTATGCTTGTACCTTTCTTTCACTGTGTACCTAGACAAAACTAGTGAGTTGGAGTGGGGGATATAACATAGCTTATATTCTATCTTGTCTTGAAATTTCCTTTCCCAAATGAGCCATTGATTTGTTTACACATCAAAGCTTACTCCAGCCCTCAGGATATAGGCAGACATAAGCAGATCCTTCGATAGACTATAACATTAATGACCCTGCCCAGTTCACAATAGTGTCCTTGCCCTGTTAGAAAACTCATGAGCTGGTCTTCCCCTCTCAGCACTCTAGTCTTCCACCCGCCCCTAGAGTGGTCCCTCAAGCTCTGCTCACCTTCTAATCTTTTCCTAGCCCAAAGCTTCAAACACTTTTATATTCCTCCAGCAAATTGATTCCAAATATACCAGAACCACATGTCCATATTTATCACAACCACAACCCCACTTTTTGGTATGGGTTTTCTATATTAGTTACGCCTCTTGCTGCCATGACAAAATGCCTTTAAAAAGGGAATTTAAGATATGGAGAGTTTATTTTATATAGCAGTTTGAGAACACAGACCTTCATGGCAGGGAAGTCCTGGAGGCAGGAGGTATGATCTTATCAGGTCATTACAGGACAACCAAGGAAACTCTACCTGGAAAGTTTTCTAGGGACTCTTACTTAATTAAATGGCCATATTTCAAAACCCAAAGCATCTTATGTCTCTCTTAATCTTTTCATATCATACTATAATTATTTATTTGCTACAGTTGATCTATTTCTTCTAGGAGACTATTAACAACAGGACAGTAGCAGGCCATAATCCCTGTATCCTAATTCTCATCAAGGGGCCCTGGTGAACCTTGGTCCTAACAGCTGCATCCCCCACACAAAATAATAAACTGTCTAGGGCCTGGGATTGGGGAGGGTTCCTAGGAATCAATGGGGGTGACCATAGCTGAGACTTATAGCAGCAGGAATCTGAAGACACATGAACCCCATTGGAGCAATAGGAACACTAACACACCCACAAAAGTTTAAACCTAAAATTTATCCTGTCTACAAGAAATGCAGGGACTGGGCATGAAGCACAGACTGAAGGAATGGCCAACTAATAACCAGCCCAACTTGAAACCTATTCTCGGGGCAAGCACCAATCTTTGACACTGTTAATGATACTCTGTTATACTTATGAACAGGAGCCTAGCATAACTGTCTTCTGAGAGAGTCCATGCAGGACCTGACCAAAACAGATGTAGAGACCCACAGCCAAACACTGGATGGAGCTTAAGGACTCTTATGGAAGAGTTGGTAGAAAAACTGAGGGCCCCAAAGGGGATTGGAACTCCACAGAAGACTAATAAAATCAACTAACCTAAACCCTTGGGGCTCTCCAGCATACATGGCTAGACCTAGGACACCCACACATATATAGCAGATGTACAGCTCAGTATTCAAGTGGGTGGTACAACAATCAGAGTAGGGGCTATTTCTAAAGCTGTGTGTGGACTATGTTCCCCTAACTGGGTTGCCTTGTCTGGCCTCAGTAGGAAAGGATGCCCCTAGCTGTGCAAAGACTTGATATGCCAGGGTACGGGAATACCCAAGGGAAGTCTCTTCTGTCAGATGAGAAGGGGAATGGGGAGAGACTATGTGAGTGGGGAATTTGGAGGAGGGCAGGGATTGGGATGTAAAGTGAATAAAAAGAAAGAAAAGGAAAAATGGTTAGCAAAACAGAAAGCAGAATAACACCATAAGAAAAGTGTTTGGCCTCTCAGAGCCCAGGAGGCTGAAGTCCTGGGGTTGAAAATTCATGGCTAGCCTGGTCTTCACAGAGTTCTAGCTAAGCTGAGAGTTGAC
>JADRCD010157002.1:0-18539 GCA_019843815.1 Montemys delectorum | reverse complement strand
AGATACTTACTGGCCCATTACATTGGGAGTCTTCACTCTCTTCTATACCTATTATCCTTAGGCTTGGCATCCTGGATTTCCTGGATGTTTTGGGTTAGGAGCTTTTTGCTGTTTTGCATTTTCTTTGACTGTTGTGTCAATGTTTTCTATGGTATGTTCTGCCCCTGAGATTCTCTCTTCTATCTCTTGTATTCTGTTGGTGATGCTTGCATCTATGAGTCCTGATTTCTTTCCTAGGTTTTGTATCTCCAGGGTTGTCTCTCTTTCTGATTTCTTTATTGTTTCTATTTCCATTTTTAGATTCTGGATGGTTTTGCTCATTTCCTTCACCTGTTTGATTGTGTTTTCCTGTAGTTCTTTAAGGGATTTTTGTGTTTCCTCTTTAAGAGCTTCTAGCTCTTTACCTGTGTTCTCCTGTATTTCTTTGAGGGTGCTATTTGTGTGTTTCTTAAGGTCCTGTATCATCATCATGATAAGTGGTTTTAGATCTGAATCTTGTGTTTCCGGTGTGATGGTGTGTCCAGGACTTGCTATGGTGGGAGAATTGGGTTCTGATGATGCCAAGTAACCTTGGTGTGTGTTGTTTATTTTCTTATGCTTGCCCCTTACCATCTGGTTATTTCTAGTGCTACCTGCCATTACTAATTCTGACTGGAGTCAGTCCTTCCTGTGATCCTTGTTGTATCAGAACTCCTCAGAGTCAGGCTGTCTCTGTGATCATGTTATTCTGGGATCCTGTGACCCTGGGCTTGTTAGAGCACCTGGGAGTGCAGCAGCTTCCTCTGGGTGTTGTGGGACTGGCTGTGGAGCCTGGGCCCAAGGTCTACTCAGGACACCAGCCCAGAGAGACTGGAAGGAACCCGAGCCACTCTGCTGGAGGAGTTCCTATGTGCCTGGTCCAGCAGGTCCCAGTTACTCCCAATGTTGGGACAGATGTTGGGTCCTCCTCACCTCTGATCCTGAGAGTGTCAGAGCGCCTGGGAGTGGCGTTTCCTGTGGGTATTGTGGGACTGGTTGCCCAGTTTTCTTTTTTTCAATGATAGGCTAACTGATCATAATTTCCTAGGGGCTCAGATTAGCTCAAACTCTCTTGAATAAGAAAAAAATAATGTTGTCTAGGCCGTGGTGGCACACACCTTTCTGCATGATCTTTTTTTTTTTTGGCCAGATACTAAGCAGTATATATATATTTTTTATTTTATATTAGATATTTTCTTTATTTACATATAAATTTTTCCTTTCCCAGGTTCCCCTCCAAAAAACAAACAAACAAACAAAAACAACAAGAACAAACCCCTTTTGCCTCCCCCCTCCCCATGCCTGCCACCCCACCCTCTCCCACTTATTGGCCCTGGCATTTGCCTACACTGGGGCACAAAACCTTCACAAGGCCAAGGTCCTTTCCTCCTATTGATGATCGAATATTCAATCCTCTACTATACACATGCGGCCAGAACATTCAGTCCCACCCTGTATAGTCCTTGATTGGTGGTTGGGTCCCTGGGAGCTCTGAGGGTACTAGTTAGAAATTGTTGTTCATCCTAAGGGGCTGCAAATCCTTCAGCTCCATAGAACCTTTCTCTAACTCCTTCATTGGGGACAATGTACTCAGTTCAATGAATGGCTGTGAGCCTCTACATCTGTATTAGTCAGGTATTGTCAGAGCCTCTCAGGAGATAGCTATATGCTTGTCCTTCCTTCAGTCTCTGCTCCATAGTTAATCTCTGCCACTCTTTCTGTGGGTATTTGATTCCCCTTTTTAAGAAGGAATGAAATGTCCATTTTTTGGTCTTCCTTCTTCTTAGGTTTCTTGTGGTTTGTGTGTCCTTCTTCCTGTATTCCAAACTTCTGGGCTAATAACCACTTGTCAGAGAATGCATACCATGTGTGTTCTTTTGTGATTGGGTTACCTCACTCAAGATGATACTCTCTAGATCCATCCATTTCCCTAAGAATTTCATAAATTCATTGTTTTTAATAGCTGAGTAGTACTCCATTGTGTAGATGTACCATAGTTTCTGTATCCATTCCTCTGTTGAGGGACATCTGGGTTGTTTCCAGTTTCTGGCTATTATAAATAATTCTGCATGATCTTAACCCTAATGTTCTTGTGCAGTGTGACACTAATGAAGCCATGTGCTTTGCTTTCTAGGAAAATAAATTATCATTTCTTTTATATTACTTGACTGTGGGACACATTGATTCTTGTTCTTTTAATATTGCTTCAGTTTGAGCTTATTATTCTTTACACATATATGTATGCACTGCTATTCTGATGAAAACAACTCTGAGGAGTTGTAGGAATAAACTGGTCCCCTTTGTTGTAAATAAGATTTAGTTTCTCCTGCAGTACAAAGTTTTTGCAAGTGGGCCATTATGTTATGTTTTAGTCACCTGCACATGGGAGCCTAAGCCAATAATGTGCAGTGCTTCATTAAGAGATGTTTGTGTTGAGGTCTCCTCTTCCAGTCCTGCTCAACCAGTGCCAAGGTACACTCCTACAATAAAGAACTCATGCATTCTGCTCTGTCTTCTATCAGTTGCAGCTGCTTACACCACTACACTGAGAGTTGCATTGGTAAAACAGAGTTTTTACTCTTGTAAAAGTACTGCCTTTTCATTGTGTTTGGAATGCCCTGGGATTCTGACACAAGCAGCTTCAGAGTTGTACATGTAAAACCTTCCATGTCATCATAAATGTGATGTATTTTGCCTGCAGTAGCAAGACAGTGGTATTTGCAATTATGCCACTGTGCTGTGTTTGAATCACTCGCAAGAGTGCTTTCTAAAAATGAGAACGTGCTGCTAAGGTTAGAATTTTTGTTTTTGTTTTTTTGTTTGTTTGTTTGTTTTTTGTTTTTTTGCACAGGTCTCCTACTGCTTTCCTGTTCTTAACCCAAACCCTAACTCTAGTGTCTGTGTAATGCTGTAGTAATAAACCTGTGTGATTTGTTTTCTCGAAAAAAACAATCACAACTGTTCTTATAGGACTTCTCTGCCAAGTGCATTGCTATTCGAAAACTACTAAAGTTTTCACTCTGTATTTTGCTAATCTGCTTTCCCTAGGAATGTAAACACATTTACTCTGATCTAGCAACTATTGGATTGAACTAATAGGGATTTCTGTTTCACTGTGAATTGGCATTCGATGTCTGATCTGTTCTTTTGCTGAGTTTTAGTAATGTGTACTGCTTCAACTACAGGTATTTGTGATGTGGTCTCCACTCTTGCTCCATCAGTGTCCAGGGGCACCGCTACACACTGCTACAATGACAAACTCCTGGCCTCTGCTTTGTCTATTAGTCATCACTACCCTTAAAGTACTTTGATGGGAGGTGCATTGGAGCAAGAAAGGTTTTATTGTTGTAATAGCACTGAGACTTTCACTGTGTCTTAAAAAACTTGAATTACTTAGGAACATATGCACTGCTGTTCTGATGCAAGCAACTTCAGTATTGTGTCTACTTCACTGTTAAAAAAACCTTTGCTTTTCTGTGCCATAGAAATACAATAGTTTTTACAAGGGTGATATTATGCTATGTTTGAGTGACTTCAAATAATGTTTTTTTAAAAAATGACTAACTGTGCAGATTCTTTGTTCCATTCTCTGTTGGTTGCTGTTGGATGTAGGAGCCAGCACAGAGATATAAGCTCACCAAGATGCTAAGCCTTCATTTTCCAAAGAAGCGCAGGGGTTTTGACCTTCTTGGAAAAATAGTCTGACTTCAACTAGCTCACTCCAGTTACTTTTATTCAATCATTACACAAAATTAATCAGGGCTAGGAAAGTTTCCAACTATCAAAGTTATCCTTGTTGTCTGAAAGAGGAGACAACCCACACAAATCTCAGTCCCCTTTGACCATGGCTAGCCATAATGAAAAAGAAGAACTCCAAGTTTGCCAAGAGTGTCTTAGGACCAAGGTTTGTGCAGCTGCAAGCCCTCCATAGTACTAAATGCAGACTTTCCAGAGAGATGACATTTCTTCAATGTTCAAACAGTCTTAAAACAATTTCTCATCCTCTACTGATTAACTCAAGCATATGAAAGGCTTTGCTGAAACACTTCACTCAAAGCTAGACACAAAGGCTTCACTTTACACTTCACTGCATCATCCCCCCCTTTTGTTTTAAGCAGATTTGTTAGGGATAACAATTATGTTGGAGGTTATGAAGTTGTATAGTAAATATGGCCTTTTGTCTATCTAACTGTCTACAATTTAATGAAAATAAATCAGCATACATTTCAAAGCCAGTAAAGTTATCACCCCTCAAAGAGAATTATAAAAATCACAAGAGCAGGAAACTTATCAAAATGATTCATGGAATTAAAATGAAGCTACAATATCTGCAAGGCATTCTATAACATCTGTACCTGTTACATCAGACAGCTTCTTTGAGAATGGTTTTATAATTTTTTTTTGCTGCAAACCATAAGTCATTTGAGAAGAATTGGGATAACACAACAAATAACTTTTCACCTTTTTAAAATCATATTTGTTGTCATTGAGTCTTAAGGGAATAATATGATAAGAAGTAATATTCCAATCACATTTAATGTCATTTGTTCTCCCAATAGTTCTAACTGATCTTCAATGAGGGTTACATCGTGTTTCAATTCAGCTATTTCATTAACATTTCCCTATCTATCTTATTTTGTTGAGTACAAAGTTCTTGAGAATGCACATATCAGTCTTTACAAATTCAGCAGTTTCAACATCTTTGTGAAGAGCAGCTCCAGCTGTGGTAGCAGTTAGTGCAATGATCCTCAGGACCACAGCAGTAATAGTTATCAAGTCCACCATCCATCCAGTTCTCCTTAATGTTCTTCTAGCAAGCTTCTGCATTAGCATCATCACAAGTGAGCCTTCCCATGGTCTTGGCAATCTTACTGGTACCCAGACTTCTGGTGTTGCTCTAGGAATATATAAACTTTCAAAAGTAACATCTAAGCACATGCTAGTGTTGACACAGGAATGAAGAGTACAGTGAGTTCAGGTCCTTTTAGCAACAGATAAGATAGCAGCACACAAGCCATAAACATGTGACTTTGATCTAAATTAAAGGACAAATGAAGTTGATCATTATGAAAGTTCACTTTCCAGTCCATACTTCAAGTGGGTGAAAAGCACTTGCCAATTTCCACAAATTAGTCTGAATAGAATTACCAAATTTTAATAGAGGGCCTGACAGCCCAATTCCATGCCACTCAATAGAGTCTCTTAAAGCAGAGGCAACTAGTTTTTATTTGAATTAAGCCATTGCCATTTCAATTCTGAGTAAAATATAGTTCTTGACAGAGACCATAAGAAGTCATAATCAATGACTTCTCCTTGGTAGATATTAATAAATACTCAAGGATTTTTATCTATACATTACTGCCAATGTATCCAACCAGATTCCTTATGAGTAGTCTACAATTTGCAAGATGATAAATTTATGGAATTTGGGGCACTAATTTTTTTGTCCCTCCAAGTACACAAAACATAAGAAGTTTTCTATAAGAATTCTGGGTAGTACGATGATTAATTTTAGATATCCAAATTTGAGAAGTTATACTTAAACAGTGAATTCTATTACCCATATGAATAGGAATTGCTTTTATTCCCGCGATATGACTTACAAGTTTCTTATCTTCCTCTGCAGAGTGAACAGGTTCATTATGGTCAAAAGGACCAGGTAGCCAAGAAGATTCATTGATCACCACAGGAATATCCCTGTATCCTCAATTTACTCCTTTGCTAATTGGAGGATTAACAATAAAAGCCCAATAAGTATGATTTGTCTCTTTTACCTGTACCGTTACCACAGACAGCACAGCAAGAAACAAAGTTGCAGTGTTTAGAGGCTTCCCAGAGAGTCAAACCATTGTTTGCTCTTCATCAGCCAATTTCCTACGCTGTCTCATGTAGGAGGATCAGCTTCCTGCTTCAAAATCTTTATTTTGTTGTTGTTGCTCTATTCTGTTTTGTTTTGTTTTGTTTTGTTTTTTTCATTTTTATTAGATATTTTCTTTATTTACATGTAAATTTTATTCTTTGTTTTCCTAGTCCCACATACATGGACATCAATTAATCCCTCCATTATCAATAACTACAAAGTTACACCAACATGGCAGCCTATCAAGCTACTTCTATGATTCATCCTCACACTCTGGTTCCTGTTCCCTCAAGATCACTGGTTCCCCACAAATCTCATCTCTCTGCTCATACGCCTACTTTTCTTCTGCCCAAATGATTGCCACACTTCTGTCACCAATTGGCTCCCCTAAATTCTGCAATTGTCCAGACATCCTCAGATATCAGATACTCTGAAAAAATTTTACACTCCCAATTACAAAATATACTCAAACCCAAGCCATCTCCTCTCTCTTTCACACATACACTCTCACTGCCAAACCCTCACTTGCATGGAGGTCGTCCAGCAAACTCTCTCCTAAGCTCCACTGAGATCTCTGTTTCTAAAGCCATGCTATCTATGTCAGCAACTGAGGCTGTCATGCTCATGTCAAAATTTAGCTACTTTTGATGGAATCCACAATTTTTCTTCTCTTGTAGAAGCAAAAACATAGTCTCAACCCCCTCCTAACCTTCCCTGCTTTTCATTCTGATGTTAAGACAGCCTTGTAATAAACAGGCTGATTTAACTCAGCAGTTTCTTTCAGAAACCAATGCCTTTCAGAAGCTTTTGTTCCTGTTTCATTAGCATTTAAAGTTTTTTTTTTTTTAAATTAAAGTTAATAAGGCAGGATATATTCTACTAGCTGGGCTGCCTTGTCTAGACTCAGTGGGAGAGGAAGCAGTTAGTCTTGCAGAGACTTGAAGTACCAGGTGCAGGGAACACGCAGGGGACCCACATCTGCTCAAAGGAAGAGTGAAAAGGGGTTGGGGAAAGACTGGGAGGGGGGGACTATGAGGAGGCAGTGAGTGGGATGTAAAGTGAATAAGTAAAAAGACTTTAAATTAAAAACAAATAAAAAGTAAATAAAGTTAATAAGGCATGGTTCAATCTATCTCTAGGAGTCCATTTCTTGAACCCTTTTATTTTAAAAGCATCTCTTTTAATTTACGATTTGGTCTTTCCACAGTTGCTTGTCCTGCAAGATTATGAAGAAAATCTGTTATATGTTGTTATGTCATATTCTGTAAAAGATAGTTTCATTTTAGTAGAAACATAAGCTTGTGTAGTATCAGTTTGAATTCATAATGGTATGCCCATAATAGCCATTATTTCTAAGAAATATATTACTACAGAATCTGCTCTTTCAGAGTTTAAGGTAGTTGTCCATTGACACTCTTAATAAGTATAAATAGTATGATGTAAATATCTCAGCTTTTCAAATTGTATTAAATGAAATACATCCATTTACTGAATTTCATTGACTTGTTCACCTGTAGAATTACTGCCTGAGGTAAAGAAATTTCATTATATAAAGAAATATTAGGACAATTTTTTATAATTTCTTCAGCTTGTTGCCATGTCACTGAGAATCTTTTCTTTAAACCGTTACTATTAATGTGATGTGTTTCATGAAATGTTGATGCTTCTAAGACATTTTGTATTAATAATTGGTCTATTTCTTTATTACCTTGTGTCACTCCTCTGATAGTGCAGTATGGAAGTGAATATGAGTTATATACATTGGTTAATATTTGTTTCTTCCTGCCTATTGTAATTGCATAAATAATAAGGTTAATTCTGAGTTATCAGGAGCAAGCTTAGGTTTCTACATGTAATACAACTTTTTTGCATATTTAGAATAGTAATTATATTGATAACTTCTGGAAAAATCTAATAATAGCATAAGAATTACATAAATTCTGATTTTTGAACAGAAGAATAGGGACGTTGAACTACTTTACTTATATTTCCTAATTTATAACCTACCATTCCTAGTTGATTTCTATCAGCATAAAATCTTAAGCCCCCAGGATTGGTATTTTTTTTTAACTATACATAGGAGAATTCATTCTGTCTTCATATATATATATATATATATGTATATGCGTACATATATGTCTTTTGCTTTTGAGATATTTATTGTTAATTTCTCCCAAGTAATTACTGCAAACTTTCTGTCACTTATCATCAATCATCCATAATTCTATAATTTGAGCCTTTGTATATGGGACTACAATTTATGTTGGATCAATTCCTGTTAACTGATGAAGTCTTATTCTGCCTTTTATAATTAATTCAGAAACCTTTTCAATATAGGTTTTTAATTTTTTGGTCTGTTTATGTGCTAAAAATTTATTCTAAAATATTATCTTTTCTTTGCAAAATTATTCCGGTATGAGAATGAATAGAGGGTAAAATAACTTAAGTACAGTCAAGTTTAGGGTCTAATCTATCTGTGTAGGTATCTCATATTCTCTAGGCTAATCCTTTTCTGCTTCAGCTGTTAATTTCCACGCACTGTCTACATTTAAATCACCTTGCAGGTTTGAATCAAATTACTTAACTCAAGTAATTAATCTAACGGGATATAACAAATTAATATTTTCCAATAATTTTGAAAATCATTAGTAGTTTGTAATTTATCTTCTGATCTGATTGTTTTATTGTTGAATTTTTGTGGACTCAGTTTAAACCTTAAATAATTTATAGAATTTTCTTTCTGTATTTTTCAGGTGCAATCTGTAGCCCTCAGTAAGGTTAAGATCTTTCTTGTTTCCTTATACATTTTTCTATGGTTTCTGTATTAGAATCAAGCAATAAAATATCATCCATGTAGTGGTAAATAATGGAGTGTGGAAATAGCTTACAAATTATTTTTACTGATTGTTTCACAAAATATTGACATTATATTAAGACTAATTAATATTCCTTGAAGAAGAATAATCAATATCTTTTTAAAGATTTATCATCATCATATGTTGGCACAATGAAAGTAAATTTAAAAAAGTAAATTTTTCTCTGTCTTGTTCTTGTAGGGAAATAGTGAAAAAAAAATCTTTAAGTAAAACCACTATAATAGGCTAATCTCTGGGTAGTATAGAAGGTAAATTCCAGGCTGCAAGGAACCCGTAGGCTGAAGCACACTACTTGCAGCTCTTAAATCTGTTAACACTCTCCATTGTCCAGATTTCTTTTTTATTACAATACAGGATAATTCCAAGGACTAGGAGACTGCTCAATATGTTTAGCATCCAATTGTTCTTGAACCAAATGCTCAAGTGACTGTAAATTTTCTTGGGTTAAGTGCTACTGCTCCCTCTCTATAGGCCTATTGATTAGCCATTTTAAAGGCAAGACAGTGGCCCCTAGTCTAAATTCCTGTTCTGTTCTGTTTATTGACAACCTATAGAACCTGTAATCATCCTTGATAATTTTTTGTAATAACTTTTTCAGGAATATAACACATTTTAATATCATTTTATAAGCTCTTTCTGAAATTGAAGGACTATTAATTTGAGTTTCCTATTGTTCTGATAAATCCCATCCCCATAGGTTTATGGTTATGTCAGCCACATACAGTTTTAGCTTTCCTGCTTGGCCTTCCGGCCTTATACATTTAATCCAATCCATACTGTTTCATATGAGATGTGTTCCAATTCCTATAAACTGAGTGGAGATGTCTTGAAAAGGCCAATTTTGATTCCAAGATTCTTATGGACACATCAGAACTACTAAAGATTTAGTGTTCACTAAACCTTCAATTTCAATATTATTTACCATTAACCTTTTGGTCTTTAATCTTTAATAATAGTTTGCCAAAATACTTTTCTTCCAGAACTTCCAAATCCTCTTGTCCTATTGATTGAAGTTGCTTTTAACTTTATGGTATGGGAGTAATAATAACTAAGAAATCTTATCACTTGGCTATAGTTGTATAGTTTTCTTAACATAGGTCATGATTTAGTTTCACATTGATAATCTTCATCTATTAGTCCTGGATGTACAATAGACCCGTGAACTGTACAACTACTTCTCAAATTATCACTACTGGTTCTGTAGAAATAAGATCATACACATGAGTAGCTATTTTATAACAAATAATTTGTAAAGACAGTATAAGATGTTTACCCACTGCCAAGTCAAGAGCAGCACTATCTGAAATAGCAAGCATTAAGTCTCTGATACTGACTTTACACTGCTGGCTTTTTGGTGAACTATGCCATTACTCACAAGATGTTGTTGGCTCACCTTGTTTGCTCTTGAGTGCCGAGCTTGGCCCCTTATCTGGTATCCTGCTGGTAAAATATTGCCTTAGACAGCTTTTGCTCATTGCCAGTTATTAGCCCAATGTCTGGATTTTCCCCATTTATTCTAAATTTTGGTGGTATGTTTTGATTATTTTGAAATGAGGTATTCCATTTAGTAAGCAAAATTCTACATTCTTTTTTCCCAAATGTCCAACCTTCCCAAAGTCAAAGCGTCACGTTTGCTGAGAGGTAAGAACTTAGCTAAGGCGTGTCAAGTTAAAGTGCATCATATCGGCAGCAGCCTTAATCCATTAATCTCAATAGGCAACTTGAGTTTTTAGTGGTATTTATTTGCATGTTCAGAAGCCAAAAATTCAAGAAGCGCCTTTCTTATATCTGGATATGCTACTGTTCTTTGCACTGCTGAAGTTAATCTTTGCAATAAGTCAGTGTAAGCCTCCCCAGGACTTCGGCTAATTTTACTAAAAGATTTATTCATTTTTTTTCTGCTTCCTCAACTCTATCCCATGCCCTTCAAAGCCACAAAAAGCCTTGTGCTATAGTAGCATCATCAAGTTGGATCTGCCTGTGTCAGTCAGCTAATCGACCTTCACTTAAACAGATGATCGTATTATATCCATTCTTTTAGCCTGATTACACTGTTCCATGGCCATTGATTCCTCTCTCCACCACGTACGCTGTTGTAATTGAGGACCGGCTTCTAATCTGGCTGCCGTTAAATCCTTCCACTCTTGCGGTATTA
Organism: Montemys delectorum; assembly: GCA_019843815.1. Lineage (NCBI taxonomy): Eukaryota > Metazoa > Chordata > Mammalia > Rodentia > Muridae > Montemys > Montemys delectorum. Next base: position 7,630 of record JADRCD010157002.1, on the reverse strand, counting down.
TTCTATTCTGCATAGCCCGATTGTTTATTATCTGTGTCACATAGGGCGCATTCATTGCTTCTTTGAACCATCTCAGATCTGTCCCATCTATAGGTTTCCAGTCAATCTGAACATAACCTCGAGGATGCTCATTATCTGATCAAATTGGCTGCTTTGTTACTGAAAACACCTGAGGTGTTAGGAGTCAGGCAGTAATTCCTCAATGCTGTCACAAGGTGGCGGCAAAGATCTATGATTAAACACTTCTCCTTTTTAATGAGAAGGGCTCAGCTTGGCTTAATTCTTGTCCAAACACATCTTCTTCTTCCTCTTTTTCTTCCTCCTCCTCCTCTTCCTCCTCTTCCTCCTCTTTCTCCTCCTCCTCCTCCTCCTCTTCCTCCTCTTCCTCCTCTTCCTCCTCTTCCTCCTCTTCCTCCTCCTCCTCCTCCTCCTCCTCCTCCTCCTCCTCCTCTTCCTCCTCCTCCTCCTCCTCCTCCTCCTCCTCCTCCTCCTCCTCCTCCTCCTCCTCCTCCTCCTCCTCCTCCTCCTCCCCCCCCTCCTTCTTTTTCTTCTTTTTTGTGTTTCATACCTTCCCTCTTGTTTCAGGAAGTAACTTTTACCCCCTCCATACCTTTCCTCTTGTTTTGGGAATAAACTTCTTTGTCTCAAGAGCTTTTCTACTCGTCTATTTAATATCTGAAGTTGTGCAGTAAATTCAAGGTCTTTTTCTAGGTCTATCTCATCTGTGGGGGGGGCGGGGGCAGGGGGGAAATTCCTCTCCTCACTTGTCTCACTTCCAGTTTCTTCTGAGGTAACCTCATTTATTGACAGATTAACCTGCTGTACATTAGATCTCTATATTTCTGACTGTCCACACTGTAATGGTTCTAAGGCATTTGAAATTAAAGTACATAAAGACTAAATTTTTGTAGGTATTTCCTCTCCTCCTGGTGGTCCTGTCTTAAACCTTTAGCACTTGTTTCCATACAAAATAAAATTTATTTTATTTATTTGTTATTCTTCAATAATTTATTTATTCACTTTACATCCCAATCACATTCCCTCCTCCTCCCAGTACCACTCTCACAAATCCCTCCCCCTATTACTCCCTCCTCAAATAAGGGGAAGTCCCTGTTGTGTATCGCCCTACCCTTGATCATCTAGTTGCAGCAGGACTTAGCATATCCTCTACTACTGAGGCCCAACCAGGCAGTCCAGTTAGATACAACGGTAGGCAACAGTCAGAGACAGCCACGCCAATTGCTAGGGAACCCACATGAAGACCAAGATATTACAAATGTGCAGGGGGTCTAGGTCTATGCCAGCATGCTCCCCAGTTGATGGTTCAGTTTCTAGGAGCCTCCCAAGGGCTCAGATTAGTTGGCTCTGTAGATCTTCCTGTGATGTCCTTGACCCCTTCTGCTTGCTCAATTCTATCCCCCATTATTTCACAAGACTCTCTGAATTTCTCCTAATGTTTGGACACGGGTCTCTGCATCTATTTCTACCAGCTGCTGGATGAAGCATCTCAGGAGACAGCCATGCTATGCCTTTGTATGCACGTATAGCAGAGCATCATTAAATAGTGTCAGGGTTGGCTCTCTCACATGCGATGGGTCTCAAGTTGGGGCAGTCATTGGTTGGCCATTGCCTCAGTCTCTGCTCCATTTTTTATCCCTGCATATTTTGGGTTGAAGGCTTTGTGGTTGGGCTGATGTTCCCCTGCCTCCACTAGAAGTCCTGCCTGGCTACAGGAGGTGGCCACTTCAGTCTCCATATCCATCCATTGGTAGGAATCATATCAAGGGTTACTCCCATAGACTCCCCAGAGCCTGCCCCCACCCCTACCCCATCCCAGGCCTCCAATTAGTCCCAGAGATGCCTCTCACTAATTGCCATTCTCACTTCAACCCCTTTCCGCACATGTGACTCCATCCCTATTCTCTTTCTCACACCCCCTCCCATTCAGGTCCCTCTCTCCATCCACCTCTAATGACTATTTAGATTTCCCCTTCTGAGTTAGATTCACTCATCCTCCCTTGTTCTCTGCTTATTACTTAGCTTGTTTGTGTCTGTGGGTTGTAGTATGCTTATAATATACTTTTTGACTAAGGTCCACTTATGAGTCCATACCATATGTGTCTTTCTGGGTACGGGTTACCTCACTCAAGGTGTGTATCAGCTGGAGGAGTTCTCTGGTAGAACTTTGGGGGATTCATGTATACTATCATATCACCTGCAAATAGTGATATTTTGACTTCTTCCTTTCCAGTTTGTATTTCTTGTTTTCCTTTAGTTGCCTTACTGCTCTGGCTAGAACTTCAAGTACTATGTTGAAATTTAGTTTAAGTCTAGGATACTGTACTGGCTAGTTTTGTGTGTCAACTTGACACAGGCTGCAGTTATCACAGAAAAGAGAGCTTCAGTTGGGAAAGTGTCTCCATGAGACCTAGCTGTGTGGCATTTTCTCAATTAGTGATCAAGGGGGTAGGGCCCCTTGTAGGTGGTGCCATCTCTGGGCTGGAAGTCTTGAGTTCTATAAGAGAGCAGGCTGAGCAAGCCAGGAGAAGCAAGCCAGTAAGAAACATCTCTCCATGGCCTCTGCATCAGCTCCTGCTTCCTGACCTGCTTGAGTTCCAGTCCTGACTTCCTCTGGTGATCAACAGCCATGTGGAAGTAAGCTGAATAAACCCTTTCCTCCCCAACTTGCTTCTTGGTCATGATGTTTGTGTAGGAATAGAAACCCTGACGAAGACAGATACTACCATATAAGGAGAGAGTGTTCAGCCTTGTCATGTCCCTGATTTTAGTTGAATTGCTTTAAAGTTTCTTTCCATTTAATTTGATGTTGGCTATTGGCTTGTTGTATATTGCTTTTATTATGTTTTGGTATTCACCTCTTATTCCTGATCTCTCAAAGACTTTTAACATGAAAGGGTGTTGGGTTTTGTAAAAGGCTTTTCCAGTATCTAATAAGATTATCATGTGGTTTTATTTTTTTAAGCTTGTTTATATGGTGGACTAAGTTGATGGATTTCTGTATATTGAACTATCCCTGTATTCCTAGGATGAAGTCTACTTGATCATGGTGGATGATGTTTTTGATGTGTGGATTTGGTTTGTGAGTATTTTATTGAGTACTTTTGCATCAATGTTCATATGAGAAATCAGTCTGTAGTTCCCTGTCTTTGTTGTATGTAGTTTAGGTATCAGGGTGACTGTGGCCTCATAGAATGAGTTTGGTAATTTTCCTTCTATTTCTATTTTGTGGGATAGTTTTAGAAGTACTGATATTATCTCTTTGAAAATCTGGTAGAATTATACACTAAAACAATCTGGGCCTGAGTTTTCTTTGCTTGGGAGACTTTTAATGACTGCTTCTATTTCATTACAGGTTATAGAAGTATTTAGGTAGTTTACCTTATCTTGATTTGACTTTGGTAAGTGGTAACTGTCTAGAAAAACACCCACTTCATTTGGATTTTTAATGATTCTTTGAATTTGCTCAGTGTCTGTTGCTATGTCTCCCTTTTCATTTCTGATTTTGTTAATTTGCGTACTGTCTCTCTGCCTTTTGGTTAGTTTGACTTAGGGTTTGTCTGTCATGTTTATTTTCTCAAAGAACCAGCTCATGGTTTCATTGATTCTTTGTATTATTCTCTTTGTTTCTATTTTATTGATTTCAGCTCCAAGTTTGATTATTTCCTGCCATCTAGTCCTATTGGATGTGTTTTCTTCTTCTTCTTTTTTTCCAGAGCTTTCAGGTGTATTTTAATTCGATAGTATGAGAACTCCCCAATTTCTTCATGAAGGGTTATTGCTATGAACTGTCCTCTTAGCACTGTTTTCACTATGTATCATGATTTTTTTCAACATCCATCTAAGACTGGACTTTTCTCAGAACCTTACTCATGGCTTTTGTGAGTGCATTTTTGGTCTGGCCTGAATTATGGATTCCAGCTTTTTGTCAATTTACATAGAATTTTCACTAGGATGCTTCCCTCTAACTTTCTAATATACTTTGTTGCCTAGACTTTACTCCAGGCTTTTGTGGCCTCTTTTTTTGCATGAATTTTTCTCTTCCACGCCAGGCCTGGATTTTTAGCAGGCAGGGTATCCTGGCACATTTCCCTGGGTATTTCACCCATCCTGGTTGCCTGGTCTTTTCACCTTTCCTTTATCATGGCTTTATCATGGTCTTCTGAAATTTTCTAGAGTATTTTACCCTGACCTTTCTGTCCCTCTTTTCCTCCATGTACCAGCTGGTTTTGTGTGTCAACTTGACAGAAACTAGTGGCATCACATCATTGAGGAAATGTCTCCATGACATCCAGCTACAGAGTATTTTTTCCATTAGTGATCAATGGGGGAGGGCCCAGCCCATTGTGGGTGGTACCATCCCTGGGCTGGTAGTCCTGGGTTCTATAAAAAGGCAGGCTGAGCAAGCCAGGGGAAGCAGGCCAGTAAGCAGCAGCCCTCCATGGCTCCTGTATCAGCTCTGCTTCCAGGTCCTGGGCAGGTGTGTGTGTGTGTGTGTGTGTGTGTGTGTGTGTGTGTGTGTGTTCATGGAAAGGCACAAGGTTGATGTTGGTAACCATTCTCTTTTAATTTATGAGGCAATGTCTTCTAATCAAACCCAGAGCTTGGTAATCTAATACTGGATAGTCTTGATAGCCAGGCTTCTCTAAAGATCCTCAGTCTTTGCCTTCTTAGGCTAGAATTACAGGTTAGTTGCCATGCCCAGTTGACATTTGCATGGGTTTAGGAAGGTTAGAACTCTGGTTTTCAGCTTCAGTGGCAAGCACTTTAACCACTGAGCCAATTCTCGAGTCCTAGAAACACAAGTCTTTGTATTTGTTGAAATGTTTGGATGGAGAAACTTTCCTGTTTTGTTTGTAAAGCAGGGTGTGGCTAGGTTGGCCTTGAACACTGAGTTTTCCTGCTACAGTGTTTCAGGATCTAGGAGTTATCATATCAAACTGGGAACCAAGTATCTTCTCTGTTTAACTCTAGAATAGCTAGGTGCACAGCGAGTTGATACACAAGAACATTTATTTCTTTATTTTTGACATTAGCAGAGACTGCTTAACAAAATTGATGCAAAATTTATTGTTTTTCTATTCTCCTAGCCTCCCTTGCAGTTAGCAGGAGGCATAAGGTCAATCCTAGAAAATAAAATGTAAGGGTAAAACTTTAACCTGTGAAGTATTTTCCCCCCTTAACATATATGAGGGGAGGAGGCTAGAAAAATGGCTCAGCTAGTTAGAAGTGATGACTGTTCTTCCAAATGACCCAGGTTCAATTCTCAGCATGCACATGGTAGCTTACAACTGTCTGTAACCTCAGTTCCAGGGGATCCAACACCCTCACACAGGCATGCAGGCAAAACACCATTGTATATAAAAAAATAAAGTGAAAAATATATGAGGGGATAGATTGCAAATGGGGATATTAGTCATGGGTTTCAAAGTACATTTAGCCAGGATGAAAGGTGATGAAGAGCAATTACATAGCATAAAGGTAACATATCATGTACTTTTCTAGGACAGTAGATTGTAAATGTTCTCACCATAGGAAAATTGGTATGTGAGGTGAAAGATATGTTAGTTTGATTTATTCACACTTGATTTATATAGTTTTGTCTGTTAGTTACACCTTACTAAATCTGGGAAAACCAAATTGAGGGAGGAATTAAGAGGAGATATTCAGAAGGGTCTTGTCTGCTCACCTGCTTACTGTGTTTGGACGTGGCGATACCCAGCATGTTAGATGCTGTCTCCAGATATGAGGTCATCATAGACCCAGCACGGAACCCATCATGAGGACATGAGCAAGATGATGGGCAGGGTCTGGCTTTCCTAAGCCCCTTAGAAACACTTTCCTTGGGCTTTTGTAAGACAAATTCAGTAGGATTTAAGATACTCGATATATACAGCTCTATTTGATTGTAACTAAAAAATACTAAGTGACAACACAAACCCTCTGAGTACAGGTTAAGAGGCCAGAACCAACAATGTTGATGCTGCTGCTAGGAGGCTTACAGCAAGTGGCCTAGTATTGAGGGTCTGTTCTTCAATATTCATGAGTATTGCATGTGGTACTTCTGGGAAATCCTAATCACAACTAAGCAGCCATTGTTTCTTTTTTTTCCCTCTCTTCTTTCCTTTCTTTCTTAATTAAAAAATATTATATATATATATATATATATATATGGTATATATGGGTGAGGTTTTTATTTTCATTTTTTTTTTGCCTCAGTGTATCTGTATACCTCATTTGTACAGTACCTGCAGAGGTCAGAAGAAGGCATCAGATCTTCCAAAACTGAAGTTACAGATGGCGTTGAGCCACCATGTAAATGCTGAAAATTGAATTGATGTCTCCTGGATGAACAATTAATGCTCTTAACCACCTACCTGTCTTTCTGGATACCACAGTTTATTATAATCACAAATTTCTGTGGAGAGACTTTTTATGATGTTACACATCAGTTAAATCACCAAGAGACTTTCAAGTGCAGAGATCATTCCCTGTTTGGGTCATCTGTACCTCAAGTCAAGCACTTGTCTCTTCCCCAACACAGTAGGTGCTCCAAAATTGTTTCCAGAATAATAAGAGGCAATTCTGGTGAAATCGGTATTTTAATTGTTTTAAAGCATTTTCAAGTCCTACAGAGCACATTTCTAGAAAATGGTATTCTCTGGATATATTTTAGAAGACATATTAAATGTTTAAACATTTAACAGTTGGTTTTCATTAATAAACAAAACCAAAACCAAAACATTACATTTCTATTTCATGACCATCTTTCACTATCCCAGCTTTCAGCACCTGCCTCTGTATCTGTCACTGAAAGATGAGACTGAATTTAGCCTGGTAATTCTCTAGCTGCAATGATGCGTTCCCTCATTGAAGATGCTGTTATGATCAGTAGACTGTGTTTAGTGAAAAAAATAATAACTCACATACAGACATTTGAAAAAAAAACATTTAAAAATTGTTCAAGTTGAACCAATGGGGAGATATGCTCCCTGTAAACCTGTGGCCGGTAGAGTTTTATGGCCCAGTCACTCTACAGGCAGTGTGATTGTCTGAGAACTCGCTGAGTTTAAATTTTCTTCATTTCTCTACTCCACAGACACCTCTGAATGACTTGCTATGTGTGAGAGCCCTCCCCCAACATATTTTTATTTATTTGGGGACTTCATACAATGTACCCCAATGACACTTGCTTCCCAATCCTCCTAGGTTCACCTTCCCACTTTTCCCCCCTCCAAAAATCTCCATCAAGTCCAGTTTGCATTGCCCATACACTCACTGGAGTATGGTCAAACTCCCAGTGGCCAGCCCCTTAAAGAAAACTGAGTCCCCTCCACCCCTACCCCCTGCCAGACACATAGCAGAAGCCAACAACTATGAAGAGCTATACTTACTTTTTATCACAATTTTAAGTTCTTTCTTCAATAGCTTCCTGTCTGGACTGTGTCTTTTGGTGGTGGTGGTGGGGTATTCACAGAATCCTTTAATGTCTCTTATTCTTAGTTATGAGACTGCAAAAGTATATTCCTTGCCCGTGACAAGTATAATGGACTTTCCTATGATTCCCTGCAGCATCATGGACCATAGACATCACCGTGACCTTTGGTAGTAG
>JADRCD010156995.1:0-13221 GCA_019843815.1 Montemys delectorum | reverse complement strand
TTTTTTGGAGGGGAACCTGGGAAAGGGAAAATTTACATGTAAATAAAGAAAATATCTAAAAAGAAAAAAAAAAGAAAAGAAAAAAGATTAAAAAAAAAAGAAAGACTATAAAAACCAAAAAGAGAAAAAAGATCTGCATTCTTCACTTGTGTAACTCTGAAGTTCAGCTTGATAGAGACCTTAGTTGACGACTTAGGACTGGACAACACAGGCCACCGCAGGCCACCGCAGACCACATACTTCAATAGTACTATTTTAGAAAAGTTACTTGATTTTGTAGTGCTTTCATTCTTGCTTTTGAAAACAGAAGTAAGGTTTCAAAGATGCACTGTGAGGACTGGGTGAGCAGTACAGACTTCCTGGAATGGTGCTGAGCACACAGTACTCTGGAATGGTGCTGAGCACACAGTACTCTGGAATGGTGCTGAGCACACCGTACTGCTCTGTGTTTGGGGGAACTGCTATTGTTTCAACTCTTCTCATTTGAAGTTGCTAATAGCTATGTAATGCAGATTATTATAGTGTATGATTCCAACACCAGGGCTTTCAGTGAAGTGAATATCAGAAAGTAGGACAATAAGATTAAAAAGTAAATGATTTTTCAATCAATGTGCTTTGTGGTTGATTTTCTTTCTCTTTTTTTCTTTTTTTATTGGTTATTTTATTTATTTACATTTCAAATGCTATCAACCTTCCTGATGTCCTCTCCACAAACCTGCTATGGCCTCCTCCCTCCACCTACCTCTATGAGGGTTCTCCCCCCATACCCATCCACTCCTGCCTCAGCAGCCTAGAGTTCTCCTCTCCTGGTTCATCAAGCCTGCACAGGACCAAGGGGTTGTCCTCCCAGTGATGCCAGATAAGACAGTCCTCTGCTACATATTTGGCTAGAGCCATGGGTTTCCCCCTGTGTACTCTTTGCTTGGTGGCTTAGTCCCTGGGATCTTTGGGGGGTCTGGTTGGTTGATATTGTTGTTCTTCCCATGAGGTTGCAAACTCCTTCAGTTCCTACAGTCCTTGCCCTAACTTCTCCATTGGGGTCCCCACATTCAGTGCAATGTTTGGTTGTGCACATCTACATCTGTATTGGTCTGGCTCTGGAAAAGCCTCTCATGGGAGAGTTATACCAAGTTCCTATCAGTAAGCTCTTCTTGGCATCAACAATAGTGTTTGGGTTTGGTGTCAGCAGATGGGATAGATCCCTAGGTGGGGCAGTCTCTGGATGGCCTTTCTTTCGTTTTCTGCTCTACTCTTTGTCCCTGCATATCCTTTTGACAGGAGGAATTCTGGATTTTCTTTTTTCTTAAATATGCTTTATTTTCTGTAAGTGTGGACCCGAGTCTTTCCCCAATACCGAAAAACTGAAGCAAAAGCATTCAGAAATATGTCAATGGCACAGTGAAATTTATACTAGGAATAGTCACTGGACCATTAAGAACGTGATAGATTATACCAGTTTCTCTCATTATATGAATTTCTTTATAGAGAAGAAACATGGGCTTTTGCTGTCTTTTCAGTCTACCAGCAGCACCACAACATTGTAACTTCAAAAATATTATTCCCGTGCGGCACAGCACAGGCTTCTGTGGGTTGAACGGACTGCATCCTTTATGCTGAGAGAGCACACACACACACACACACACACACACACACACACACACACACACACGACTCTGTTTGCTACCGTTGCACAGCACTCACACCCCTGTTGCACAAGCTTCCACAAAGCTTTGCATTCAGCCGTGTAAGTACTGTTGTAATCTTTTTCTCATTAAAAATTAGAAATAAGAGAAGGCATCGCATACATCTCTCCCTTTCATCCTCACTCACCCAGGCTCTGGTCATCAGCCTCGGTGTAGGAATCAGGCTTTGACTCTTCTCCATGTCTGTCCTTTACTAGTACAGATTTGTCATCTCTAGAAGTTTCTGTTGGGGAAACCAGAGCAATTATTAGAACTGATAGCACATTTATTGGAAGTCCAGTCCTAGTGAGACATGACTGCAAGCATGGAAATCTGTTTGGATATGCGAGATGAGAAGCATCTCAGGCCTCTACATGAGAACAGTATGTTGGAATAGCCTGGAGCCCAGGACTCACATCATCAAAGCATCTGTACTGTGCATCCTCCCTACACAGGAGAACTAACTATTGGGATAAATTGAATTTTCAACAGGGAAAAAATCCTCCCCACAGAAGTATCAATGCTATGCTTTAATTACCCAAAACATCACTGGCCATAAAGCCATTTATAATTGTCACCGTCAAAGCTACCATAATTTGTTTTCCTGGTACCTGAGGATTAGTTTAACCCTCTTTGCTTTTGGATTTCATATTCACCTTTTCCCTTTTGCAGAGTGAGCAAAAAAGAACTTGTAAAAGATGTAATATGAGTCATCTTTCAACAAAAGATTTCTCCTGAGTTGGTACTTCTGAGAGCAAATTGCCTTCTTTCTCCTCCTCTGGAAATAAGGGCTGAGGGTTGTTGATTCTGTCTGTTGCTTGGGCTATTGTGCAGATAATCTCCCTCTCCCTCTCTGTTAGTTTACTGGATGGCAATTATGTATTGTTTCTCTAGGTGCCAATTGTAACTGCCATCTTCTTATCACAGTCCTGGGAGGCAATTGTGTATTCTCTTGCTGCTGAGAATGGTATATATAATCAGTAATTCTATCTATTACAATGGCAAGTGGGTGGCATCTAGAATACACTCTCATTTTTCAAAATAAAATGATATATATGTTAGATGTCCAGCTGTTAAGTGAACTAGAAACTTCAAAAAAAAAAAAACAATGAAAATGTCAAAAATCAAATGAGATACATCATTTCTTATTTCAAACATTTCTTTCTGTCACTGACCATAATGAACGATGTTTGAAATTATTGTGGGACTGTATAGTAAAGAGTAAATTATCATCTAGAATATGATGGAGACAATGATAAAGATCATGTGTCTAGAGCAGCAAACATGGATCATGTTTGTCAAAAACAATTAAAAGTGAAAATTGATTTTGTAGCTTTCCACTTTAAGTTGTGATGTTTTCTAAGGGTGTGTGGACTTAGCTCAGGTATCTGCAGGTTTGAAAGTGTAGTACCATGCTGGGGCTGTGTCATTACATTCCAGACTTGCTCTCAATTTAGCCATTTGTTGGTGGCTAGAAATAAGCAATCTGCAACAGGAAATTATAAACATGCCAGATGGTGTGCTGGGAAAATCATTTAACCTCTCTGATTCTGAGCTTTCTAAATTTTATAGCAGGGAAAGGAATCTGTACCCTGTAGGACTGATTAAATAGAGCCTAGCTCAGCTCCACTCTTAAGGTGTAATCAATACAGGCAATCTACCCTGGATCCATGGGGGTCATAACAGGGGTGAAATGTGAGACTTTAAAAGGAACACAAAGGTCATCTATCCCAATTCCTTTATTTCACACGAAGATTCTAGACGGCCTGAAAAAACTGCATGCAGCACATGCCAGCATTGGCTGTATTCCTAGTATGTTGTTGTCTGATGGATTTTCTACAAGGAACCCAGGCTTCCATTGTGTCAATAGCACTGTGTTCAGCCTGAACCTGGTAAATAGTGATGGTCATGGCTCTACCATTTGAGGTGATGAGCAGTAAGCATAATACATAAGAAGTACACAGAGCAATAGCACCTGCTTCCTTTTTTTCTTTTTAACAGTGAATCCTGGTTTTATTTTATGATGAACCCCAAAGCCAAAGTAACTGGGGGTCAGAGGAGCCTCTCTTTAAGAAATTACAAATTAAAACCAATTCAAATAAGAACAGTAATGATAGCCTACTGTAATGAGCACATTGATGTAATGTTTTAAGCTAGCCTCTTGTGAGTCCTGTGAGGTTATTCATGTTATTCATGAATTTATCCTGGCATTTTAGACTATGAAATTTAGACAGTGAAGCTAAGTATTTTGTAGGTTTAATATAAAAATATGTGATTCGTTAGTCCAGCAACAGAAGACAATCTGAGAAGGCTTGAGTCACAATTTATTCATGAGGTACTATTAAGTTTATACTTAGGATATCAAAGGATAAATGAAAAAAATAATTTAGTTCATTCATTTTGCTTTTAAGTATAAAAAATAAAACAGATTTCATTGAATATACTTGAGGTTTAAAAAATGATGTTATAGAATGTATTATAGAGATAATAAAACAGAATAGCACATCTACCATAGCATAGTTACTTATGACGAGAAAGGCCTCTAAATTCTGTTGATAGGTGACTAAGTTGTATCCATGTCTTGCAGTAGGGTGCAGCAGACTTAGGAAATGATACATCACACTTGGTCTCTTGTTCCTCCCTTGCTCTTTCCTTGCTTCCCTTCCTGCTTCTCTCCCAATTCCCTTCCCTCTTCTCTACTCATGTCCTCTACTCTCTACTCCTCTACTTCTCTACTCCTCTCCCTCTCTCTCTCTCTCTTTCTCTCTCTCTCTCTCTCTCTCTCTCTCTCTCTCTCTCTCTCTCCTTCTCTCTCTCTTTCTTTCTCTCTCTCTCTGCCTTTCTCTGCCTCTACTACCCTCTTAACTTCTCTCTCCATGCCATGAATAAAATCTATTCTATACTATAAAAAAAGGAATCTATGTATCCTTGTAAAGACAGCAGCAGAATGATGAACACTTCAACAAATCGTTAAAATTATTAGTTTATTACAAGGTGGCACCATTTCTTTGTCCCTTCAGTCTGTAAAGGTGAGAGCTAAATTATTATGGAGTGATCACTATTTAGTAATGATGAGTTCCCTTTAGTACATATGGAGGATCTGATGCATCGCTGCTCTTATTCCACCAGGCCCTATAAAAGGTGACAACGAAGAAATCTTTAGTTAGAGAGTATTGCTTACTTTAAATTCATTTTGCTGTAACAAATGGGACAATTCAGCTAAGAATTACCCATGACAAATTTATTTTATTCCATAGAGTAGATATGTCCTGGCCTCAGCTAATTAGGGGATGCAGAGAAGTCATCAAGATCTAAATTATTTCTACCATGTGTCTGTCATGTGGCACTATTTCCTCATGGTTACAAGATTATTGCTACGATTCCACATGTCTAGAAGCTACCTTGAGATAAGGAGAAAACTGAATGTCTTTTTCTTATCTCCATGTATCTGGTAGACTCTTTTGTCTATTGGGGGTAGTTACATGACATCCCCACCCCAGGAGCAAAATAAAACTATTTTGACAGGCTACTATTGTGTCCACGAGGCTCAGTCACAGTGTCAGATACCATAGTGGAAAGTTGACCGTAAGTGTTGGTAAAACTAGGCAAGGAGTAAAAACATGGGAAAAAAATCTGAAAAAAATAGATGACACTAATGCTCATCTCTTTAATTTATCTGCAAGGAAAGAAGAAATATAACTTAATTGTGCCATCTGAATGGTTTCTTCTTCTGACAAATTGTCTTCCTGCTGTTGAAGAAGATAATTATTCAATTTGTGTATTAGAGTCCTGGTAACTTAATGGATCCCTAATGAAATTAGCAGAGGGTCTGTGTTTCATTATGCAACTTTATGCACAATAGTGCTTATTACAAATACCTTGTGCATTTTCATGCATTTATGTTTTATTTTATTTTATTTTACTGTCAAAGAACGAAGGGGTCTGATGCATTTTAAAGAACATGCAGCTACAACTCTTTATAAATCCGTACCTTCAAAGAGTTGAAAAACAAATTATTGCCTATGGAACTCTATTCTATCATCTATCATTGGTCTAACATAATTTTCTGGAATTTTGTTTTTTTTTTAAAATTGATTAGATAAATAGCAAAAAGAATTGATATCAGATTATAATTACTTTCAAAGAGTAATCATCCTGAGTGCTGTTTATCTTCGTGAAAAGTAAAAGCAACACTTTACCTAAGATTTTGGGGAAAAAAAAGCATAAGATCAGTAAAATGGGATGCAATGTCCTTCTAAATCCTGGAAGCAGGAGATAGGAGATGTACAGCATAAAGTAGTTAGCATATGCTTGACCAGTGTATACTACTGAAGTGTATACTAGAATATAGCTGGTGAAGTGGTAAGCAGGGCAAGAGGGAAAAGACTAGTAGAAAACCAAAAGAGAGGTGAAACTAGTGTTGTGTTTCTACAGAGACCTTATGTCATTGATATAGAACAAGAGGTAAGGTGTCTTTTGAACACCTGACTTCCTCCTTTGCATATATTCAGCTTTGTTTTTTACTTTGAGACTGTCTCTTCACTCTCCCGTCCTTCAACACTCTACTTGGATAATACTCGGAAGGTTTCCCAGGTTTTATTGTAACCTGTACTGAACTTCATTATACACAGTTGCTGGATTGTTGGTATCCTCTCTTGGAAAATGTTCCAGACTGATGCCCTAATCTTCTGTCACCAGCATACAGTATAGTACCACACCTAGCCTACACCCAACAGAGAATGAGTTCTTACACATTTACCCATAGGTTTGGATTTGAAGATAGTAACCCTAAGACACATATTTTTCTTGTCTAGTCTTCTGCTCTTTCTTACAAAAGGATTTTTGAATTGGAAGATGCTTTTGAGTTTTCAGGTTGAGTGGTAGCATTGATAGCTTAAATTAATGGCTTACTCTCCATATTGTCCTATTTGAGGTGACTTTGTAAACTGCCCCCATCAAGAGGTGGGGTCTTTTTCACTAGCTTGTATTGTCTTTTGCCAGTAGAATAGAGGGAAGAAAACACTGAGTCAGTTTATAGTTTAGGTCTTAAAAGACCTGGTTCTCCACTATTCTTTTCTGGAATAATTTTACATGCTGGTAAATAATCTTGAGTTAGTCTGAGAGATACAATACTGAAGAGGAAAGAGCCTACTTATACCATTAGAGGCCATTCTGAACTAGGCTTACCTGTCTAAATCTCAAACAGAGAACAGTATGTGGCACCTTTATAATGCTTAAGACATGTTAAATATTTTTATGTTATTCTAGAATTTCTTACCTTCTTTTGAACAGAACAATATGACCACTTTTGAATGGATGTACACATTTAAAAAACTTTTCTTATTTGCATTTCTTCTTTAGGAAAATTTCAAGAATTTGGTTGTTAGTCATCTAATTTAGCATATGCATACTTTTTTTCTCAAAATGTTTCTAGCCTTATTCATAATGTCAATAACAAGCAAAATACATATAAACTAATAATGCATATGCATGCATTTATACCTAATCTCACTTTATCTACATTTGGAATATCTACTCAACAAATTTTTAATCTTAGATTAAATCATGAATGAATCAGATTCTACAAGGATAATACTTCCTAGTATATTTTCATTTTAGATCTTCTTGTTCTTGTTTTGTTTTTGGCTCTATTTTCTTTTTCTTGAGATTTAACTAGAAAACTTGGTAAAACATATTTTTTAAATAAATTTGTATTTATATTCTTCCATGTGACACCCTTTAAATTGTTTTTGTCTAGCTGTGCCCAAATATCTGACACAAACAACTTAAGGATTCACTGTGGGACAGCAACTCTATTCCTCTACTTGATGCCCTGTCTTTCTATTAGACAGGAGCCCAGCATGTCCATCTTCTGAGGGGCCCAGCAAGCAGCTGATTGGACAGATACTGATACTTACACCCAACCAATGGATTGAAGTTGGGGATCCCTGTGTTTGAATTAGGAAAAGGCTGGAAGAAGCTGAGGAGGAGGGCAACCCCATAGGAAGTCTAGCAGTTTCACCTAACCTGAACGTGTGAGATCTCTCAGACACTGAACCACCAACCAAGTAGCATACACGAGCTGTTCTGAGGTCCCGAAAAATATACAGGAGAGGACTTCCTGGTCTGGCCTCAGTGGAAGAAAAAGTGGAAGGAAGACTTGAGGCTTCAGGGAGTGTGGAGGTCTGGTAGGGAGGGGCATCCTCTTGGAGATGAGGGGGTGGGTGTTTGAGGGAGGAGGAATGGGATGAGGAACTGTGGGAGGGAGTATTGGAAGAGGGGCAATGACTGGAGTGTTAGAAAAAAAAAGTAAGGATTTACTTTGCTTCATAGTTTCAGAAGACTCGGTCCACAGTTGATAGTCCACTTATAAAGAACATTGTGACAGAAGATTTGAGTGCATGTACATGTATGCATTTAGGTGCATATACACATGTTTGCCTTCATATCCACAGACCAGAGGTTTACTCATTGAAAACAAACAAAACCAAAAATCCAAAAACATGAAGTAGAAACACAAACTTACAAAAATGGGCTATGAATATGCTATCATCAAAGAACCTGTGATCGATCTTCTCCAACTAAGCTCCAACTTTGGATTATAGAATGTAGCATATAATACTAATGTCTGAAGCCTTGTGTTTTACACAGGGGCTCATGGAAGATACGAAGTAACAGGCACCCATCCATTCACAAGTATTTTCAATCCATTTACAAGCATTTTCAATAACCATCAGGACCAAGTTATTGCTGCTAGTCTTGGTACCAGAATCTGTACTGTTTGAAACATATACAGTTCAGTAGACAGAGAGACACTATACTCATAAGTAAATAAAATGTCAAAATTCCATAAGGCTAAACATAAGATACTGGTGTAAGTACATCTTCAAATGAATCTTATACCAAGATAAATGAACAGTATTCATAGTTACTCTCTAGAACAAGGAAGCAAATGATCCTTGGACTGCAGGCCATAAAGCAGCTCATATGGAGGAAACAAGAGGAAGCATCTATAGCAATATGAAGCAGACAGCTCAGAAGCTGCAATGTGGAAAGCCAAATTGGCCAAGCCATATGTTAAAGCCACAAAACTTAGGACATACTCCGAAGCCTCTGTGATTGAAAATGAGTTCCCAGCCCTAAATGACCAAATATATGAGAAAGATCAATGCCAGCATAGTGCAATTCAGTCTAGAAATAGATATTGACTAAGAAATATAGTAGGTATTATCACTCTAATTATTGCTTTTCATGTAATACTATTTGATGTTTCTGTCATTATGACTCCACAACCATAGAAAAATTGTATGAAAATAAAATTTTAAGCCCATTTATTTCTTTTCTAAGTAATAATTAATTTCTAAACAGAGCATCATAAATAGTATACTAAGAACAAGTATAATTTTTCCCTAGGTTGTAAAGAATAAATTAAGATAATTTATCACTTCATAGAATGACTATTAAAATGTGACTCAGTGGATACAGATGAAGAATCTGATGAAACTCAGTCCTCATTTATAAAACCTAGTAATAAAAATTGTCTCTGATCTGGAAATGAAATTCTATGTAGCTAACAAATATAGACAGACTTGCTTAAGTTTGTAGATTGGAAAACACAACTTAAAAATGGGCTATTATTTTATACTGATCTAATGAGCAAACACTAGAAAACACCATGGCAAGGCCAAAATAGCCACTAGAACATGAGGCAGCCCAGGGCCCCTCACTGCAGAGGTGTTTAAAGCAGGTGTTCCTTAGGGCTTAGTTCTGCAGTAGTGCTTATTCAAGTTAAATGCCAACATTTCTTATAGTTCATGAACTTCTAGACATTTTTTTTCTCCAGAGAAGTACATTTGTATGGATATGTACAAAGATATTTGTCATGGGCTTGTTAGTAATAGTGGGAAGCTTGAGGCAACAAATAGATGGAGTAGGCATGTGTAACAGTGTGTTACATTTCAAAGCAGTGGCTAGTTGGATGCAGACTAACAACGATTTTAAAGGCATATTGCTGACTTAGAAAAGTAGAAAGGATGCTGGGAACCAAGTCTCACATTTGTTCCTTGGGAGGCTGAGGCAGGGGCAGTCAGACATTGAGGACAACCTCCTCTACTTACTGAGACTAAACTTCCAAACAAGGAAGAGCAAGAAAAAAAAAAAAAAGGAATAAGGCCAATAAAATATACAAGTTCAGGAATTAGTAATTAAAAGGAAAACACATCTAAAATAGTAGGCTAGTGTTCTCCGAATGGGACAGAATAAAGAAGGACATGGTAAAGAAAATGAATTTTAAAATAGTAAACATCTCCTTATAGAGCAAAAGAATAAGATGTGACTTAGTTGTGAGGGTCATTTGAGAGATAAAGGGAAAAACTTCCAAGAAATAAGGGTGTGATCACAAAGATGAATGAGTGGGGACACTGAAATTTTAAGATGGCATTTGATGCAGAAAAGTACCATGGAGGAAGTTAATCATATGCTGTCTTAGGGAAAAGCAGTGACAGCTGGGGTTGGAGGGGGGAGAGTGCCGCTTCTACAGAGTGATTATAGAAGTACTCCCCAGGCTCGGACATAAATGTGGGCAGAGACCCACAGGATCAGAAGAGCCAGCCATGGGAATCCATTCGAGAAGTACCCACTAGACAGAGAACTTGGCCTGTTCTGAAAATTGAATGGGGGCCAGTGCAGCTGGTGTGCATCAAACAGGCAGGAGAAGGCCAAGAGGAGCTAGAATCAGACAGAAGCTAAGGCACATAAAGCCTTTGGAGTTCATTCCAATTACAATGAGAAACCCTGAAGGGGATTAAGCAGATGTTAACAAGATCTGGTTTACATTTTTAATTTCTGAAAGTTTACTCTGCTGCACTGGGTCTAGAATGGATTAGCGGAGGTCAACAGAAGAAGCACTGACCAGGAGGCAGCCTATGAGAAAGAGTGTCTTCGTTGTCAGGTTGTAGGCACAGCCCTGGTTATGTGGAAAGAGGCAAGATGCAGCTTGGTTGTGAGGAATTCCTGATGGACAGGTTGGGGAAGTGAGGGGCCAGGAAGAACCGATCTTTTTGCTTCTTAGCTTAGCACTTCCTGAGAGAGGAAGAGCAAGTTTGCAAAGTATTTTCAGTTAAAGTCAAGAATTCCTTTTCAGAAAGGCTGTCTGGGTTCCTGGAAGGCGTCCAAGAGAAGGTTTTAAAGAGGGAATGAGATGAAGAGGAAACTCAAAGCTCATCTGCAAATAAGGAGGTAGCTTTGGAAGTGACTTGTTTAAGCCGTTGAAAAGATGAGGCCAGCCAAATAGTAGATGGGGAGATGAAAAGCAAGGGAATCTGTGCAGGGTCAGGAGAAAATGCCAGAAAGGACAAGGCAGCTAATAATGGAAGGCAAAAGTGGCTGAGCTGATCGGAAGAAACTCTGAGGTTTTCCCTAGTGGGGATAATTCCAAGAGAGGTTGTCAATTCTGTTAAACATTGCCTAGAATACTGTAAGAATAAAGTTGAAAGTTGATCTTATCATTTTGGGAACAGATGCTCCATTGGCAACTTTAACAGGAGTGATTCATGTTGTTTTGCATTAGAGGCTACAGTGGAACTAACAGAGGAGCACACACAAAAAGAACAGAAGATAGTATCTAGGGAATAAAATTTTAAAAATATTTCTGAATAAGTTGGACAGTAGGTACATGTCAGCAGTGTTAAAATCAGTGCTGTGGTTTCAAATAGAAAGAGTACTAAGAATTTCCACATGATGCAGCTTTGTCACTTCTTAATGGGTATCTAGACAAAGGGCTCTATGACAACATGCAACAGAGATATCTCCATTTGGTGTGTGTCACAGCATTAGTCACCAGAGCCAACATATGTAGTCACTCAGGTTACTAGACAGGCTGTAACTTTCTATAAGACATTCACAGCTTCTCTTTCTTTTCATCTCTCCATCACATACTTGCTTATTGTAATGGTACCCACCTATCATCTACCCATCTTCTACCCCACCCATGTGCTTGTAGGATGTCTTTAACATTTTTTTGGCAGGGAAGGTTATAACCTTTCTTGAGCTTGTCCATCAGAGTGGAAAGAAAAATGCCTGTACAAAATCAAATATTTGTTAGTATAATTTCTGCTTCATAATTAAAGTCCAAAGTTGTTTTAAACAGTCAAATCAATCAAAACTACTTCAGAACCAGTAGCAGCTTTAAAGCTACAATAACACTTAAATAGGTTCAAAACGAATATAGAAATTAAGTTGATCGGGAAACTCCTTAAGCCCCCAACTTAAGAAGAACTCAATAGAATCACAAAAAGGCAAAATTGTGTAGGAATCACCAACTCCAGATAGCCATTAAGACTATTTGGGTTGTCCTTTCTTCCCTATGAGAGCATTGTGTGTGTGTGGATGTCATCATGACCAGACACTGTAGCCTTGATGAGAGTCTGAGTCTTCAACTCCACCACCAACAAGTTACAAGTGACAAGGAGTCATTCTTTTCACTTGCACCAAGTGTGGCTCATTGTCTTAGAGTTCATGTGTTCATGAATAAGGCCCATAGGGCACTGTCTTGGACTATCTGGAGGAGTCCTTCCTAGCCTGACCACCAGCCATCTTCAACTTTGTTGAAGGTTGGACAGTGAGGAAGAGAGACGGCAAGTAGATATGTGGAAGAAACTCAGTGCATATTGCCCTATCCCACCAGGACTCATGCTGCCTAAATGGTTATTTTAACGGGAAATACATTATGCCAACTACAGGCTGTGGAGATATTAAGGAAAAAGATCCAAATTCACATATGCCCCATAATCAATAAAAGTGAATTTTTCACTAAAGAAAATTTAAGAATTATATTCTTAGACAAAGAAGAAAATAAAAATAAACCAATCCAAGGAAAAAAATGAAAAGAAACAAAAACTCTAAGCCTACTGAGCTTTCTATAGTTTTAATATTTATTTCTCTGATCAACATTTGATCATGTTTTATGAATTATTTTATAATTCAATTATTTGATCTACTTAAAATATATCATGATTTTTTTCTGTAGTAACTATATGTTTTAATGACTGCCTAAGTACTGTTATAATCTGGTTCATTTAATAATTATCATTTCTGTCAATTGTTACTCAATTAGAAGCTTTTCAGATGCTCTTGCTTTATAAAAGTGTATTCTTTACCTTGTTCCAGTTGACTTGTTAATATTGGGTCACCTCTTCTAAATTAGGAAGTTGACTTCCTATTTTATTTTATTTTTCTTTATTTTATTTATTGGCTACAGTCAGACTCTTCCTTGATTGAAAAATTTGTGAGTCTAGTAAAAATTGTGATTCTATAAGAGACATTTGAAACCAACCATGATTATTAGAAAAAATTATAATTAAAAGAATGACCTGTACCATAGTGAGGTATTTCTATTGGAATTTGCTTTTTTGAGATATTGAAAAATAAGGGCTTAAAACCACAAACCAGTGGAGAGCACAGATGCATATTTGTGTACATTTATCTATCCATGTGTCCACCTCTGGTGTGTGTGTGTGTGTGTGTGTGTGTGTGTGTGTGT
>JADRCD010156986.1:0-13764 GCA_019843815.1 Montemys delectorum | reverse complement strand
TAGATAGATAGATAGATAGATAGATAGATAGATAGATAGATAGATAGTTACGATAATTCAATTTTACATACAGGAAACTATAAAGTTATTCAGATGTTTTAAATATTAAGGGTTTTGTTTTAAGCCTAGAGTCCTGCATAAATACTGTATGTACATTGCTCCTACCATGCTCTCCATGTTGGTATCAGGAACTGGCTTGGCAGATTGCTTCTGAACCCAGTGATGTCATCCATAGGTGACAGAGACCAGTGCATCTGTTACCATGGCAATCGCATACATTCCCAGAGTCCATGTCCCACCCTTACCTGTGAGTGGTTATATCACAGCCTAATTAAAAGACAGACCCTTTCTGACCTTCACCCCTTTTTCTCTTCTCTCTCTTTTCTCCATTGTCTCTATCCTCCCTCACCCCCTAATAAACCTCTGCCACATGGAACTCCATTGGCCTGGTGTGGTCTATCTGGATGTTAGCTGCAATTCCAACACAGCACTCCTCCCCTCTCAAATTCCTCTCATGCTCTCCTCCAAAACTTATGGTTTCTTCTTTCTTATTGCATACATACATATGTGTGTATAGTCACATGCATGTATATACAACTTTCTGAGTCCACTTAATGTTGCTTGTATTGTACATGAGTCCAGGACCACTTGAGATTGGACATCCTATGCAAGTAATTCTCCTTTTCTCAACAGTCACTGATCATCTGTAGCTCTTCACCTAGGGATGGGACTGTATGAAATTTCTTCTGCCCAGATTGGCATGTCAATTATTGTTGCGACTGTATGGTCTTGTTCTGGCTACCATATTATTGAGATTTCATGAGTACATTTTCCCTGCTGTGCATAGGGGACACTATCTAGCAATAAGCATCCTGGAATTTTTAAATTTATTTTTATTTATATATGTCCTGTGAGTGTGTGTGTGTGTGTGTGTGTGTGTCTATCATATAGTGCATGTACCACATTATGCCAGCACACAACTCCAGCAAGCATTTCCCAGAAACATGGTGGCCTAACAAACCAGGGAAACAGGTAGTTTAATTACAGATACTCACCTCGCTGTCATCTCCACCAAATCTAATCACTAAGTCTCACCCCCATCTCTGCAGCAAACCACATTCTGCAGCCTTCTCCTCCTCTCCACTCCATATCTTCATCAATATTCTTTCCCATTTATCCTGTTAGCACAGCCCCCAACTCCATCAGTATTCCCTGGGAACCCACAAGCCAAGCCTATCAGCAAAGTAGGCAGGCTAGCTTCAGATGTTTACACCCCTCCCCACCCCTAACCCCCATATATCCACCTCCTAGTCTCATGCCCAGTTCTACACAAGAATACCTGTTGTGGCCTCTCTTTACTCTCTGCCCCCATTCCTAGGGTTTAAGCAGATCCTGGTGGAATATCCTGCTTCACTTTCTCCCATGGATCTCTTAGCCCCACTCTTCTAGCTTATACACATTGCTAAGTGTCAATCCCCAATGCCTAGAAACACATTCTACCTAGAATACCCAGTAGCCTCACCTATCAGGATCTTAGAAGTATTCCCTACCAGGAAACCACAGTCACCACATATGGCAACAAAAACCAAGAAACAAAATATTCACCCAACAAAGAAAGACAAGAAATAGGTAACTAAAATTACAATCTTCACAAACCCAGATACTTACACTCCAGAGTAAAAACACAGAAACAGACAGGAAAATATGTCTCCACTAGAACCCAGCAGGGGTAGACCCTGAGTATTGCATTACATCTGAAGCACAAAGACCTTAAGACAGCCATTATGAATGTCATAGAGCTCTTTAAAGAAGAAATTTCTTAAAAAAAAATCTATGAAAACAAAAACAGTGGGAGGAAATGAATAAAACTCTTCAAGACCTAAAAGTGAAAATAAAATCAATAAAGAAAACTCAAACTGAGGGAAATGTAGAAATAAAAGTTTTAGGAACTTGAACAGGATCCTCAAAAGCAAGTCTCACTAACAGAATATAAGAGCTAAAAGAAATCAAATCCCAAGCAGCTAAGACACAATAGAAGAAATGGGTCCTTTCATCAAAGAAAATGTTAAATCTAAAAGACTTTTGGCACAAAACATCCAAAAAGTCTGGGACAGCAGGTAATGAGACACTGTGGAAGACCAAATCTAAGAAAAATGTGTAATAGGGAAAAAAGAGAGAGAAGAAACACAGATGAAAGGCACAAAACATATTTTTAACAAAGTCATGTATGAAAATTTCCCTAAAGAAGAAGATGCCTATCAAGGTACACAAAACATTCAGAATACCAAGTAAACTGGACCAGGAAACAAAGTCCCCTCAGCACACAATGCTCAAAAACACTAAATATAGTGAACAAAGAAAGAATATTAAACAGCATGAGGGAAAAAGATCAAGTAACATATAAAGAGAGACTTATTAGAATTTCCCTTGCTTTCTCACTTGAGGCTCTAAAAGTCAGAGGGACTTGGACATATGTGCTTCAAACTCTTAAGAGACCAAAGGTGCTAGCCCAGATTACTATAATCAGTAGTTCAATTACTATAATAAAAAATAAGGCAATAAGATTCTACGGTAAAACCAAATTTAAGCAATATTTATGTACAGATCCAGCTCTACAGAGGACTCTAGAAGGAAAACTCCATCCTAAAGAGTTTAACCACATCAAAGGAAACAAACACAAGGAATGAATAATCCCAGACCAGGAAATCAATAGGGAAAACACACACACACACACACACACACACACACACACATACACCACACACACACCCTAATGGGTACCACAAAAGCAAAAACCAGGAATCAACAAACACTGGTCATTGATATCTTTCAACATCAGTAGTCTCAATTCCCCAATAAATAACATAGACTAACAGAATGGATGCAAAACCAGGATCCATTCTTCTGCTGTGTACTGGCTGGTTTTGTGTGCCAACTTGACATAGGCTGGAGTTATCACAGAGAAGGGAGCTTCAGTTGGGGAAGTGCCTGCATGAGATCCAGCTGTGGGGCACTTTCTTAATTAGTGATCAAGGGGGTAGGGCCCCTTATGGGTGGTGCCATTCCTAGGCTGGAAGTCTTGGGTTCTATGAGAGAGTAGGCTGAGCAAGCCGGGGGAAGCAAACCAGCAAGGACCATCTCTCCATGTTTCAGCTCCTGTTTCCTACCTGCTTGAGTTCCAGTCCTGACTTCCTCTAGTGATCAACAGCAAGGTGGAAGTAAGCCAAATAAACCCTTTCCTCCCCAACTTGCTTCTTGGTCATGATGTTTGTGCAGGAATAGAAACCCTGACTAAGACATGCTGTTTCCAAGAAATGCACCTTAACCTCCAATCTCGACATCAGCTCAAGGGTAAAAGGATGAAAAGGATATTCCAAACAAATGACCTAAGGAACAAGCTGATGCAGCTGTTTTAATATCTGACTTTAAAATAGACTTGGAGGTTCTTTCTCTTGTAATGTCATTTAAGGGTCCTTTCTTTTAAAATTTTTCATCTTATTATTTCTATTATACATATATGATTCTCTCTTTTTATCCTATAGGTTTTTGACATGTATGTCATGGCTCCCAGGTTACAGCTTTTATGGGATTCCTGCGTATGCAAACAAGTGTTTCTCTGTTTTCTATGGCTCTTTTCCCTCTTTTTGTTTGCTTTTCCAATTTAAATGTGTTAGTTTTTGTTTTATCATATATATTATCATATTATAATCCCTTAGAAGCTTTTTGTTGTATTTTCTATTAGCTATTTTCTTTATTTACATTTAAAATGTTTTCCCCTTTCCTCATTTCCCCTCTGAAAACCCCCCTATTCACACCCCACTACCCCTGCTCACTCACCCACCCTTTTCTGCTTCCTGGCCCTGGCATTCCCCTACACTGGGGTATAGAACCTTCACAAGACCAAGGGCCTCTCCTCCCATTGATGACTGACTAGGCCATCCTCTGCTACATAAGCAGCTAGAGGCAAAACTTTTTGTTTTTTAAGGAAAGACAGAAAGGGGATAGATTCAGATTGGAGGGGACCTGGGGAAGAACTAGGAGTGGTAGAGGAAGGGGAAACTATAATTAAGGTATATGAGAAAAAAATCTATTTTCAGTAAAAGAAAAATAAGAAATATGCTTAACAAATACAAATAAAGTCATGTAAAATATCACTCTGAGGGTACTAGAAGGCCCAATCATTTTAAAAGGCAATGACAGATGCTACATACAAATAGGAACAACTAAAAATCTCATATCTTCAGAATGCCTAAAGTGTGAGACGAACACACCAATTGATTACCCAACACCAGCTGGTCAGCCCTGAAGACAAACATTTCAAGTAACTTTATACAGACTGAGGAAGTTCTATTTAGGAATGCATATGTATATACATATGCCTATAACAACAATTGATGCAAAATGGGGACCATAAATATGAAAAAGACCATAGAGAGATATACAGCAGAGCTTGGAGGGTTGAAAGGTGTTGGGTCCCTCCCTTCCGGCCTCAACTCTGAGACATCTGAGCTTGCAACCAGAGCCCAAAGGTCCACTCCGCCTTCAAGGATTCCAAAGGAAAGTACACCTGCTGGCAGGCACGGCAGCTGGCTGAGGACATTGTTGGAATAAACAAACTGACCGCCCGAGGATAGCTGCTACTGACCTCCTCCCCCACCGTGGGCGGCACACCTCCAACCTCTCCCTGGAGCTGAGACCTGCAGGACATCCTGAGCCACCGCCCTCAAGAACTCACGCCCAGCAGCCTGCCTTTCCTGACTCTTTCCTGACTCCTCCCAAATTGTTTATGTTATGCAAATGTCACTGTAACCTAGAGATCCAGTTTTCACTTTCCCCTGTGTACTTATAAATCCTGAACCCCGCCAAAAGTAAAGTCGAAGCTTTGATTGGAATGCAACTTGGCTTCGTGTTCTTTTGTTCTCGAACTCTTGTGTTTCAGGTCTTTCTTCTCCCTTCGGTCGGTCGAGAGAGAACCCAGTTCGTGAACCTGAGGGACAGTTTCAGAAAAGGAAGGTGGAAATTATGTAACTATAATTATAATAATTATAATTATGATATAATCTCAAAATTAAAAGAAATAATTAAAAAGGTAAATAGATAGCACTTGGGAGGTAGTTCAGCTGGTGAGTGCTTGACATACAGGTACTGGGACTTGACTTCAAATCCCCAGCACCCATGCAAAAGCAAGGCACCCCAGGATATCAAGGCTGCAGCTAGGGAGAGCAAGGGGCCAGCAAATCTCTAAATCTCTAAAGACGGCTGGTCAGCCAGGCTAGATGCGTTTAATAAGAGACTCTGTCTCCAAGAGTAAGGTAGAAAGCAATTGAAAAGACACCAGATTTTGACTTGTGGGCTTCTTCATGCATGTGTAAATACATGCATGAGAACAAAGGTGCACATGTGCAAATGCACACACACACACACACACACACACACGCACACATCTGTGCATGCATGCACACACACACACACACGCACACATCTGTGCATGCATGCACACACACACACACACACACACACACACGCACACATCTGTGCATGCATGCACACATGCACAGATAGATACTGCCTAAAATTGCTTCCCAGACAAGAATTCCATTTGATTCTTTATATGAGGGCCTGTCAGGGATAGCATCAGGAAACTACAAATAAACTCTATTTGGTGTAATTTTATTAACTACACCTTTATTTATCAACAGAAAACAGACATGGTGGAGACATCACTGTTTAGAAAAATTACTAAACTGGACTAGTAGAAGTCAACCACATGTTTATTTTCTAGCGACAGTGAAGCCTTCCCTTCGCTTGCTCAGCATCTTACCCAGAAGCATCTTAGTCAGCACTGACAATCCCTGGAGTCCAGTTCTGTTCTACGTTCAGAGTCTAAGGTTCAGTGTTTCTCAAGACTAAAGACTCTTATCCAGGCACTGAGAGCAGCTTTCTGACTAAATGTTCTATATACCTTCTGGTGCCTGTTTCATTTGCTCTGCCTCCCAAATTTTATTTGTCTACCTCTGGGATAAAATTGATTCAATCTTTTGAAAAAGAAAGCATGTCTGCTTAACCCAGCTCAAAAGAAACTTTCTTTGCCCTAGTTATTTTTAATAGCCATGAGGTCTACTAAGGACCACTGAACTGCAGAGAATAAGTTGAGGAAATCACTCCCCACATCATACTTTCTCCATTGAGGATGTATGAATTGGTGATGGTGTTGGGTTTCATTGTGCCTGATGGCTAACTGAGTTAGAGACAGTGGTTGTCTAATGCTAGAAGAGCCATGATTTATGCTAGGGATATTTTTGGCCTCTGATACACCCAGCTTCACAGGGAAGAAGTCAGGATTGTGACAATAGTCAGTTTCTAATAATGAAATTACCTTCTGGTTACCAGCCAGTCTATGAACCAGCTCCAGTCTTTTCACTTTCCCACTGCTCCTGGGCAGGTGAGCCCATATTTTCTTTTCTTTTCTTTTCTTTTCTTTTCTTTTCTTTTCTTTTCTTTTCTTTTCTTTTCTTTCCTTGGATTTTTTTTTATTCACACTTCAAATGTTTTCCCCTTTTCAGGTCTCTTCAGAAACTCCCTATCCCATCACCCCCTGCCTCTATGAGGTGATCCTCCACCTACCCACCCAGCCCTGTCTTCCCACCCTAGCCTTCCCCTACACTGGGCCATTGAACCCACTCACACCCAAGGGTAGCTCCTCCCATTGATGTCAAAGAAGGCCATCCTCTGCCACATATGGTCCCTCCATGTATACCCTTTGGTTGGAGCTCTGGGGTGTCTGGCCTGTTGACATTGTTGTTCCCCTCCATGGGGCTGCAAACCCCCTCAGCTTCTTCAGTTCCTTCTCTATCTCCTCCATCAGTGACCCCAGAGCTCAGTCTAATGGTTGGCTGTGAGCTTCCTCCTCTGTATTTGTGAGGCTCTAGCAGAGCCTCTCAGGAGACAGCCATATCAGACTTCCATCAGCAACCACTTCCTGGCATCCACAATAATGTCTGGGTTTGGTGGCTGTATATGGGATGGATCCCCAGGAGGGGTAGTCTCTGGATGGCCTTTCCTTCAGTCTCTGCTCCACACTTTGTCTCCATATTTCCTCCTATGAGTATTTTGTTCACCCTTGAAAAAAGCACTGAAGCATCCACATTTTGGTCTTCCTTCTTCTTAGGCTCCATACGGTTTGTGAATTGAATCTTGGGCATTCCGAACTTTTGAGTGGACAGATTTTCATTTGTGTTTATTCCACTGACAACATTCATTCCATTCCTATTTATCCTTCCCTGGTCTTACTGACATTGCCACTAAAACCATGGAAATAAACAATAACATCAGTGAAGAGCCAGCTGCCAGGCCTGGCTCACTAGTCACATGATGTACTCCCCAGCCTGGCCCTCTCCAAAACAGTGACTCAGAGCATTATGGTTATCCACGGAGGAAACACATTTCTAATCCATAACCCAGCTGCCATTGCTCTCAGTAAGGAGTACGAAATGGTCATAAGTGAATGGAAATTGTGGGCTGATATGTGACCTAAATTTATAATCCTGCCCCCTCAAGAAATTAAAAAAAAAAAGTAGTAGAAGAGAGTGGAATGGCTTTGTGACTCTTTTAACAAACAGAGGGTGCATATGTCAGAAGGCAAATTATGTCAACTGTAAATCTTAGAAATGGCTGCAACTTCACTGTGGTGTTCTGGTGACTGTGCATTTGCCTGACTACTTTAGCATAGTAAGACTTCATCAATACATTAGCCAAATCTAAAGCATTAGTGTGGATCGCAATGCAGAGACGTCCTTCAAACTTGGGCCTTCTTCACAATCTGTCGCTCATAGATCCAGGAATATATTGCATTTTCCCATTTGTAATCACCTCTGAGTTCCACCCTCTCCTGTCCTCGGTGCTATCCTGGTGTCACTGACAACATGCTTGTTGGCCTACTGGTCACCTCCACAGATCCCCTCTGCACCATAGCCAATCCTGTAGTTTGGTATTGGCTCCTAAATGGGGCTTCTGGCAACGTGCTATCAGAGGGGTTTTCAGTGGTGTACACGAACATGGAAAGTCTCTACAAGGACTCAGAAAGAGGTTTCCAAAGGAATGGAATTGCCCTCTTTGCATACAGTGTAGTATTTTGTCATCTCACTTCCTTATGTGTCCTGTTCTTATCACATGCCTAGTGTTAGCATCACCCAAAGCCTGTGCCTATGGATGGGCGGGTCCACAGACCTGTTGCCAGGGCAACAGCCACCATATTCCCAAAATCCCTAGGGCTCCCCTCCCTCCTTTACCTGGGCCATACGTCACAACCCATATATATATATATGAGGAACATCCCTCCATTTCTCTCTCTCTCTCCTATTCTTCTCTTTCTGAGCCACCTCCCCCTCTCACTCTCTCAATTAAACCTCTTACATATGGAACTGTTTGGGTCTAGTGTGTGGTACTTTCTGACGTGAACGCCGCTCCAAACACATCACCTAGTATCTCCAAATTACAACCACAAACCTGAAGCTGCCATCAATATTGTTTGCTACTCTACCAAAGGCCTCCCTTTTATTCTCTTTCCTAACAGCTCTCCTCAGGGCTATGAATTGATCAATAAAAACCATGCAGAAATTAGGTCATGACTTTCTTCAATTCAAAGACAAGACATTTACATACACCATTAGTTTGCTCCATGAAAGAAGCAGATCCAGCAGCTGAGATAACATCTTCAGAAGTCTGTCTTCATTTCTCAGGTATGCACAGTGCCCTGCCAATGGAACCCCTCACTAGTGAACTGAAGCAAGAAGATTCCAAATTTGGGGCCTGGTCTACATAGAAAGACCCTGATCCAAAACAATAACAAAAAAATCTATGAACATACAATCCACCATATATGAAACATAGTGATAACTGTATGCCCTTGGAAGAAGGTCTAGAAAGATGGAGGAAATGTTGCATTGTCCTAGCTCAGGTTAACCAAAGTGTCTTTTCTATGTGAGGGTATAAAGAGAAATCATCCACAAGAATTAATATAGCCTTAGGCCTATACGTCTAGGATTTATACAGACCCATCTAGGCCTTTAGGATGGCAGGTGCTGGTTAATGCTGTTAGACAAAGGAAATAGTATAATATTTGCCAGTGATGACAGACCCAGAAACTGTAACAGGTTCAAGACTTGCACAGAGCCACAAATTAATCTTATAAGTCAATTCCTGTGATTCAAACTCAGAAACTGAATCTTAAAGGAAGATCACACCTGTTCATCTTTATGCAGACTGCTTTCAGACACAGTACAGATGAGTTTATTGCTACTAATCTGCATAAGCTGGACCACACCTTCCTTTTTAGAATACTATACATTAGCTTTGGAGCACAGGCTAAAGGATACCTATTCTTTAGGTTGGTTTAGCCCTGCCCAGGTCTTGTGCTAGATGAGTGCCATTCTGGTTATGATGTGAGACACAGTCACACTCATAGCTGTCATCTTAGAGAATGGGACATTCAGAAAATGTAGCTGACATTGATACAGCCCTGCTCCACGGCAGCTTTGCATCCTGTGAGTCTCAGTGTGTAGTGGAAGCCTGATGAAATGGGAACTTTCCTTTCAATGTAAGGGAAGCAAAGATTTGAAGAGCTAGATTGCCAGCACTTTTAGAAACACAGGCAAGCTCCCTCAGGTATATAGTCTATTCTTCAGTGTAAGAATTTCTAACTCAGTCTTCCTCTCCCCTTATAATCTGGATTAGTATTCTCTAGAGGAACAGAATAGACAGAATGAATATGTACTTTAAAAGGAGTTATTAGACTGGAGATGAAGTCTGAGTAGTCCAGTGATGGCTGTCTCACATGGAAAAGCCAATAGACCGATACACCAGATTGGTTAGCACAGCAGTCTCGGTCTGGTGCTGAAAGACTGGAAGGATCCTGAGTAGCCATTGGTCTCCAGTCCTGAGAAGCCTAAAGAAGCTGGCTCTAACCCCAGGCAAGTGACAGAGCAAATGGACTCATCAGTGATAGCAAAGGCCAAGCAAACAAACATGCTCTCCTGCCACTGCTCAAGTGTCACCTTGGCTGTCCATTGACTACAATGTAGGAGCTGAATTGGCTTCCCAGCCTAGATTCAATGTCCACCACTTTATTACATTAGCAATCTCCCTACAGTATCCAGCCTGCCATGACTCTAGAGTGCCTTTTACAGTTTCCATTCTTATGTAGCTCTTCCCCTAATGATCTAAAAAAGTCCTTTATCTCTCTCTACCCAAGTAAGACAAGCCACATCCTGTCTTCTCATTTCCACAGCAAAGAATCTTCTGAAGCCTTTTAGCAGTTGTTATTGGTGCCTGCATGTGCACTTAAAGAACTCTCCTGGTAGACGTTGCATAAGTCATCAGTTTTCAGTTCATTTTGTGAGAACTCTAACCAGCAGCACAGGGCATAGACTCCCACTCAAAAACAGAAGTAGCTACAACACAAATAAGTGTTTTCAGTGAGAAATAAATATCCTAAAGGTGTCCTTTCCCTTTGTCTTGTTTAGTTCAAGTGAACTTAATGATTAGAAACACAAATGTGCCACAATTTTAATCCTTTTCTATTATTTTAATTCATTAGACCCTAAGGAATATAAAATGTCATTGTATTTGGGTTCATACTCACATGTTAGAATCATTTTCATGTGTGCACTTATTGAAA
This sequence comes from Montemys delectorum, assembly GCA_019843815.1. Lineage (NCBI taxonomy): Eukaryota > Metazoa > Chordata > Mammalia > Rodentia > Muridae > Montemys > Montemys delectorum. The sequence continues at coordinate 3,089 of JADRCD010156986.1, read as the reverse complement.
AAAACTAAACCCAGTGAATGATCCACTATTACATACTACAATTGATGAGAATGAGGATGATGGTGATGATGATGATGATGATGGTGGTGGTGGTGCTGGTGGTGATGGTGATGATAGTAATAATGTAATAAGAAGTTGAAACAGCAAACTGATTCAGAATAGATGGATCCAGGAGTGCAAACAGTTCAGAACTCCATCTTCCTTTTTCAGCTCTTTCTCTGTGGTGGCTGAGGGTCACTTCCAGTTTGCCTCATCCTTCAAGCTACTGAACTCAGTGAGGAAGGCTTCCTCCTTCCTAATTCTAAGGATAAACTCAAGGTGGACTCTGATTGGCCAATTTAATCTTTCTTGAAATGAACAGCCTGTAGATATCCAGGTTATGTCTACTATTTTCATTTTGTAGCTTGAGTTTTACATTTATTTGAGACAGGGATTTCTGTAGCACAAAGATTGCCCTTGAATTATGTTACTTAGGATGATCTTAAACTTCTAATCCTATCTCTGCTTCATAAGTGCTAGGACAACAAGCATATACCATTACGTTCAGTTTATTTAATGCTAGAGATCAGACTCAGGGCTTCATGCATGCTAGGAGTGCAATCTACCAGCTGAGCTACATTCTTAGCCCCTGATTTTATGAGCTTTTGTCTTTTACTATTATAAACAATGCAGCAATAAAAGTAGCTAATATCTTAGATCATGTATAAGCACTCTATTAATTACAAGGGAAAAGTACAAACAATAACTGTTAAAAATACTTCAGAACATCCCTTGGTCAAATAATAGAGAAAAGATTATGGATTCCAATAAGGCCTAAAATACTTAAGAGAGACTTACCATTTGGAACTAATGACTGCATCACCAGAAGCCAATAGGTCAAGGAGCTAAGTAAACAGAGCTATGATTATGATAACCACCCACACTGATTTAAATGCTCAGCCTAAATATGTCTACAATGGAAAAATTCCAATACTAACCAGAGAATAGGAATCAGAGCTTTTCAAAAGTATTATCATCATATTTCCCATGTGTAGATATTTATTGCAACCATACTTAACTCTTTCAAAAGATAATTATTAACTGTATATGTAGAGTAATTGTAATAAAGTAGTCCCTGTCCAGGCATTATTTGCAAAAGCTATAGTATTCAAATATGGTTTTTTAGGTCCCAAGAATTTGCTTCAAACAAAATTGTATAAAAATTATAATAAATAAAGTAAGTAAGGTGCTACAAAAATGGTTCAATGATTAAGAGCATGTATTGCTCTTACAGGGGACATGAGTTCAGTTCCTATCACCCACCTGAGTTGGCCCACAACTGCCTATAACTCTAGCTCCAAGGTCCAACAACTCTCTTCTGTCCTCTTCAGACCACCTGTCTTCAAGCATACATAACTCCTATTCCACACTCAACAATTTAAAATAGATCTTGATAAAGTAAAATATGTTCAAATGGGATAATGTATCCACTACTGGAATGATAGGCTAATGGATATGGAAGGGAATGGAGAGCGAAAGGATACAGACATGGGGACTCAGCCCTCTTCCACTTGGTAGGACCACAGTAGTGTCAATGAAACTCAGGGGCTCCTGAAAGAATAGTGTGAATACAGATCTGATGGATCTCAACACCAGGCTCTTGACTACTATTGTAAGGTAGATTATATGATTCAATTTCTTACCATACACAAATCCGAAAGAGCTCATTTAAAATAATACTATATGTACTAAGACTCTATTCAAATAGCAATCACCCAAGACAACTACTCACATCATAATTGGAAGGGAGCATAGCAAGTATTTTGTAAGTGGTATGTACTAGCCACTTATATCAATTGCCTATGTGCGTATTCAATTTTACATATTTATATTAGTATTTTATTTTAAACTTTGTATTGAATTATGCTGTTTTATTTTCTTAGTTTCTCTCCCCTTTTCCACTTCTAAGTAACCACTGTAACAGCTTCTTCTCTATCATTCTATACCATTATGCTCATCCAAATTTACATAGACATATGCTTAAATTTACAAATAATAAGATTTTGTTGTTAATGCATTTGAAATTATTTTATAGAACATACTTCTTGACATACTGTCTTTCTCACTGAACAACCAACTGTGGAAATAACTCCTGGTAGACTAGGATAACATGAGCCCATTCCTTAGTATAGCCACATTATAGTCCATGATGCAGACCTGCCACGATTTATTCAATAACTTCCTGCCAGCAATATATTTCCATTTTGGTGAGGAGTGTCATCTGTAATTAGTTGTTTTGTTTTGCAATTACAAGCAACACAGTAACAATCAGTTTTGTACACAAGTCCTTAACTACAGCTAATTTTATTCCCAAATATGAAATGACTGAATGAAAGAATTTAACAACATTGGGTTGTCATTTTAAAAGTATAATTTATATTTTTACAGGTAATGATTAAGTTGTGAACACATTTATTACATTTGCTCCATAGCTCCTAACAATTAGTATTGTGATTCTTACACATTTTTATGTTATACATATTTTTATAGTGGATCTTTATGATATACACAGGTGGTTTCCCATCATCTTTTATTGGTGCTCCCATCTATATCTGGGTAAATAAATAAATGGAAACAACAAAATGACTCCTAAAGATGCTCTACTATACTCATAGATAGGTACCTAGTCCATTGGTTATCAGAGAGGTTGCCTCTGGAAGCTGATGGGAGCAGATACAGAGACCCACAGCAGTCCTGACCTGTGCTGCTATTGGTCTGAGTCTGTGGTCCTGCAGCATCAAAGTCTGTTACCACCAAAAGTGAGGCAAACTTCCGTGGTCTGGGCTGCCACCCAGGGATAACTGAGGAGTAATAGATAATGCAAAACTGGCACCAACCCTCACCTGGGAATCAGGGGAGAGCTGTCCCTCAGATCATGAAAGCAAGAGAGCTGACCCTGTTTCTAGCCAGCTGTAGTACTCCAGAGAGTGGCCCTACACATTACAGGAGTTGTGGGTAAGCCAGCACCAAGGATAGCTGGTCCTACCACTGTCTTCAGTGTGGTGGCATGGACAAGGGAGAACTACCCTCCTTCCCTCTCCCCACCTATG
>JADRCD010156983.1:0-19967 GCA_019843815.1 Montemys delectorum | reverse complement strand
GTGTGTGTGTGTGTGTGTGTGTGTGTGTGTGTGTGTGTGTGTGTGTGAAAGAGAGGGAGACTTTCTATACTATACCTACAATTCCTAATACAGACTGCCACATTATCTGCATTCACATAGAAGCTATCTATAACCTACTGCTACTGCTACTGTTGAATTTCAGTAAATCCTTCACAATCTTCACATAGCTGTTCTCATCTGCAATTCCTAATCCATACATGTGTGAACACTCACAAATGCATACAGATTACCACATATGTGGGTAGTTTAAAAAAATTAAAGAACCTGCCTCGCATAGTAAGTCCATGTCCTCACAATTTCAACAAATTCTGATCTAACTCCCATCTGTCCACATCTGCATTTTGTTGCTTCAGAGTCTCTCTTACTGCCAAAATTCATAATGCTCACTTAAGGCAGGACAGACATTTTAGGGATTGAAGTCCTGAAAATAGCCCTCCACTGTTTAGCCAGTACTAACAAGAACTGGTGAATAAATTTATAGACTTCAGTCCCAATGGTTTCAGTTGGGATTCCACCAACGGACACTTTACCCAGAACGCTCCCCAGCAGGATTAAGCTTCAGATTTCCCTCAGTGGAAATACTCTCCTAGCCTGTCCCTCTTTGTCGTCTCCTTGCCAGCTACCCTGGAACCCCTCTCCAGAAAATTCTTGCCTCAAATATATCTCAAGGTTTATTTCTAGGAAAAAATAAACTAAGATAATCACAAATATTAATAGACAATTCTATGACTGATTAATATCCTGTGCAATTTCTAAACTACAATACATGCATGAAGTCTGTATTAGAAAAAATATGGTCATGTTTTCTCAGTTTCTTCTGTTGCACTGTGCTTGTCTGTTTGGTTTTGAGACATAGTCTGACTTTTTAACCCAGGCAGGCCTTGGTCTGCGGACCCCTCTGTCTTCACCTCCTCACTGCTGAGAGATTACAGGCATGTGCCACCACATCTATCATTGGCTTCACTGCTGGCAATGTGCTTTACTGCCTCTGCAACTGCTTTTCTGTAGAACTCAGTTTGAAATGAGAGTCTATTGAAATGAGAGTCTGACAAATACATTATATGGTCTCAGGCCCTTCATTCATGCACACACAGATATATGTATTGTTGTAGTACATTTTGATGTCACTGAAAAATACTTTACTATGGCTAATCTATAAAAAACAGATACTTAAAAAAAAAAAAACTGTGCAGTGGTGGCACACATCTTTCATCAATGCACTTGGGAGGCAGAGGTAGGCGGATTTCTGAGTTCAAGGCCAGCCTGGTCTACAGAGTGAGTTCTAGGACAGCCAGGGCTACACAGAGAAACCCTGTCTCGAAAAACAAAATTAAAAAAAAAAAAAAAAAAAAAAAAAACAAAAAAACCAGATACTTATTGAGCACAAAGTTTTGAAGCACCAAGTATCATGTGAAGACCTTCAGGCTAAGTTACCCAATGTGGAAGATGACATGGCAAGAGTTCAAATGGGGAGAAAGAGGAAGCATGAGGAAGCAAGATCACTGTTCTATAGTGCATTCTGTTCCTATGGAAGCTCAACCATTCTTTGAGAACCATGCCAAGAGCCTCTTCAGGATCCATGCTCACGAGAACTAATCATCTCTCAGTGTTTAACAGTGCTGAGATCAAATTCTCGCTGTGACACAACACTCTTTATATAACCCTAGGCAAATTCTTGTCTTTTAAAATTATAATAATGCCATTAAACTTACAATCGCATCCCAAGGTCTTATAAGATAATAATTTGCAATCCAATGACAAATGCTAAATGTTCATAGAGATTTTAAGTAATAGAAATTACTTTAGTCTATGAATGGCATGTGCTAATAATCCTAGTAGAATTGGGATGGTTGCAAGTTGGAAGGCATAGGCTACATTACAAATTTCAGGTCATACTCAATTATATAGTAAGGCACAGTGTAAAAAAAGTAAAGAAACTGAAACAAAAAAGAAAAGGAAGAACAAAAACCAGATTTCACTCTTACTTGTGAGCATTCAGCTATCCACAACTATGAATAAAAATCTTTCAAAGCTGTTCTCTCAGCATACTTAACCATTTACATGGGTTCTTATTCCTTCTAAGGTTATTGTCATGTGAAAATGCACATGTGGCCCTTTGTCTACTTTTTAAAAACATGAAAGTTTTGTACTATATTCACTTTTCTTTTTTAAATTTTGATTTATATTTTTATTTTTCGCAGTGCTGCAGACCAAGCCCAGGGCTTTTCGAGGACTCCATAACGCGCCCTGCCCTTCAGCTGCGCTCCAGCCCCAGCATTCTTACTTTTTAAAAACAACACAGTCTATGTTAAAGGTCTTTTCAAGAGAGCTACATAGAATTTTCCTGTGTTAAACATTTCTTTTTTTTTCTTTTTTATTATTATTTTTTTATATTAGATATTTTCTTTATTTACATGTAAATCTTTGCTTCCCCAGGTTCCCCTCCAAAAAACAAACAAACAAACAAAAACAAGAACAAACCCCTTTTGCCTCCCCCCTCCCCATGCCTGCCACCCCACCCTCTCCCACTTATTGGCCCTGGCATTCCCTTACACTGGGGCACAGAACCTTGAAAAGGCTGAGGTCCTTTACTCCTATAGATGATCGAATATTCAATCTCCTGAGAGGCTCTGACAACACCTGACTAATACAGATGTAGAGGCTCACAGCCATTCATTGAACTGAGTACACGGTTCCCAGTGAAGGAGTTAGAGAAAGGTTCTACGGAGCTGAAGGGTTTGCAGCCCCCTAGGATGAACAACAATTTCTAACTAGTACCCTCAGAGCTCCCAGGGACCCAACCACCAATCAAGGACTTACAGGGTGGGACCGAATGTTAAACATTTCTTAAACAGACAAAATTAGCTTTATCTCTTCAGGTCCAATTCTGTTACAGTTTTCATAGACTTCTCTAAGTAGTTGTTGTTTTGGCATCAGCTTGGGGAAGAGAATGGGTTGTTCTAGAAAACTTTCTGCATTTGTTTATGTGGAAGTTTTATTGTTAAGACTTTCTGGAATTTTGCTGTAAGTAACATATGAATTTTATAGTAGGATTTTGGTAAGTTATATATGAATACGTATCATTGTTGTTACTTTCTAAAGTTTTAATGCTTTGATTTTATTTTTACTCATTAAGTTATTTTGTAGACAGTTTAAAAAAATGTTAGATAAACGAACCTTTTTCCCCCTTGATTTTATTAGTTAAACACATTAAACATATATTCTTTGTGGTTGTGAACTTAAAAAAAAAAAAACTTTCAAAGCTTTGGCACTTCCCATATAGAAAGAGTCAATTAAGAAGTATGCAAAATAAATAAATAAATAAATTATCAAAATGATTCTGAAAATAGAGGACCATGATAGAACTGGGTGGTTAATTTGGAATAGAAAAATAATGTAGACCCCTCCCCCACCAGGAATTGGAACTGAAGCTGGAGCCTCAACAAAAAGCAGATCCAGCCATGCTCATCTAAGGAAGAACATTCCAAACTCTCAGAAAAGAATGCGATTACAAAACAGACAGAAGGAAAAGGCTCCATTCTTCTGAAAATGTGGCAATGTGGTGGGAACAAAACTCACAGAAGTTCTTAGTGGTGAAAGCAGAATGGGTTGTGTTATCCTCAATATATAGCATGTATCTAGGAAGGAGGTGGCTTCACAGTTAGAGAGACTATCTGACTTCCATGGATAGATTAGACTTGAATATGCAGAGAAGAGAAGAGAAGAGAAGAGAAGAGAAGAGAAGAGAAGAGAAGAGAAGAGAAGAGAAGAGAAGAGAAGAGAAGAGAAGAGAAGAGAAGGGGGGAGAGGAGCAGAGGGGAGGGGAGGGGAGGGAGAAGCAATTAGGTTTTACTGCAGTCATGAAAGCAGAGCTTAATACCAAACCAGTTTAGGAATAGCGACCATTGGAATTCATAGAATACATGGATTTTAGACATATTTTAGAGGAAAATAGCTGACTTACTGATAGATTACTCAAGAATTTAGACAATAACACTGAATAAAAAAATCAAAGGTTTTCATAAGTTCATGTTAATTATACACACATGCTTGATGCCTGGCATATAGGAAGTATGCAATAAATAGCAACCAGGAATAGACAGAAGTAAAGCACAGAGAAGAAAACTGTGAAAACAAGGCGAACATATGTCAGTAGGCAGCAAAATAAGTTAATGGATAAAACAAATCTTAACAGGATTTTTCTCCCTTAGCACTGTCCATGATCAAGACCTATTGTTGCCATTGGCTTTTCTACCCTTCCTCTTTGTTCCCAGAAATAATGACTGTGAGATGTAAGTAATTACATATGAATCAATGCTTAGGCCATAAGCTTTGGCTTGTTCCCCTAGCTCATTAGTTACATAACCCATTTAAACTATTTATGCCTTCCCCAGAATTAGTTACCTCTTCTCAGGTTTAAGCGACCACATCTTCCAAAGTTGGAGATAATCTCCCACACCTGACTCTTGATCAGAATTGTCTGTCTCCTGAAATATATTCCACCTTCTAATCCTCCCTCCATTCATTGGCCGTAGGCTTTTTTATTGACAGAGCACAGGAGATTTTCTGTACAATCCATCTAATTAGTTTATTAATGTAAAACTTATAAAAAGTCACATACATGACACTTGCCCTGGATGTAGTACATGTTAAGAGCCAAATGAATAGGTAACGACTACTCTGATAGAGAGTAGCCATAAGAGCCCTGGATCTATATTTATGTTAAGTATAGATACAATTCATATTACAAGGCATTCAATTAAAACTATCAGTTTGATCGGCTACCAATTATGACAAACAGATAAAATAAAAAGCAATCCTTAGATTCCCAGATAATAATGTTTGTTCAACTTTGGGCAATGTTGAATTCTAGTTTAAACTCTAAAGGATACATTAGAGAGATTAAAAATCAAAGTGCTATTCTCCACATCATATATATATAATATTTTTTCATTATTATTATTTATTATTCTTCAGTACCTTGTGTTCAATCTTTAAATTTTCTCCTTCTGAATATATATTCTGCTGCCTTTATAGTTTTTTCTCAGAGTCTTATTTTATTCACATTTCCTTAACATATAATTATTCCCAAATGTGAATGGTAGCAGGCCTCTTTAAACAATCTGAAACTATCATTAACCTAATGATTTGGCAGCTTGGTGATCTTTGCTATGATAACTTACATTCAGAAATCTTTCACAGTCAGTGTCTTTTAGGAAAATGCTCTCTTCTCTTTTCCTCTGTTCCCATAGAGGTGAATATACAATCTCTCCAAATGTTTTCTGTGTCTCATAATCTGAAATGGTGTGTTCTGCATCTCAACGTTTTTCTTTTGTAAACATCATTCAATAACATATTGAATATTACAGCATTCTTCATAAAACCATTCATTCTTATGGAGTCAAAATAGAAATGTGACATTAACCAATAGAAACTAATACCATACTATTACATATGTAAGGGCTCATTTTAGAGGACATATATGTTAATTGTCTGTGCTTTCTTAATAAAGAACTTTTTTTTCCTTCTATAAGCATCCTGAATTTGTGTGTACTCCATTTCCTTGTGTGGACTGCCAAATGAATATGTAGAAGGTTAACATGCTTCCCCGCAGTAAACTTGTATTTAGATGAACAAGTATCAAGCATTAATCACAGAAAATAGTCCTGAGAATCAGGGAATGTACACTTTCAGTCTTGGCAACTGGCACGAAAAAAAGTTCTGTACTGACAAAAAGTAAATTAAATGTGATTATCAATCTTGATCCATGTCAGGAAGGATAGAAGGTACATGTGTCAGTAGCTTTCCAAGTTAACATCATTCTGGACTTGGTAATTTGCTTGGTTGGGTAACATGTCCCCAAGAATAAGATTTTTCTTCCAAATCTAGTTGTACACTATAATTTATATCTTATATGCAAAGTCTGAGTCCTTTCCATAATGGCCAGTTCTTAGCCTGTGTAGTATTCAAATACTAGACTGTAACGTTATCTGTGTTGGCGAACTTTTTTTCTCTTGAAATATTCAAGGCCTTTTCTACATTATCATCATCAAATGATTGCTTTTAGAACAGAACCAGGCTTCTAAGCATTCATTGCCAATTGATACTTGTTCAGCTCTTTTCTATACTCTTTAGTTTATCTAATTCTGACCAGGTCCTATAATAACAGAGATACAGTGCTGGGGAGATGGTTCAGTCAGTGAAATACTTGGTACACTAGCAAGAGGATGCATGTTTTAGCTCCAGCACCCGTGTGAAAAGCTGGGCATAGAACAAATCTATATAACCCATGTGTAGACAAGGCAGAGACAGGAAGAACCCTAGAACTTACTGGCTAGTCAGTCTATTCAATCAATTCAAGGAAAATAGCCAGTACCAACCTCTGGCTTTTGTCTTCCTGCCAGAGCAGATATATATATGATCTGAACAATACAGTAACCAAAACAGATCTTAGTAGATTAAATTAGTAACCATACAGCTAAAGAGAGGATTAGTGAAATAAAACAAAACAAACAACAACACAAATAAAACTTAAAAATGCTTAAGTGTGTGGGGGTGAGGAGCGCCACGATAGAAAGAAGGGAAAAGGTAATTAGTCAGATAAGATAATCTAAAGAAAAAATGCTGAATAAGAAAAATCAACTCTTGAAGATGTTGCTAAATAAGGAAAGAGGTTAAGGTTATTATACAGAGTCTGAAACTTCCTCTCCCTGGAGCCATATGTCCTTTATTTTTGGTCCAATTCTCTAGGAAGCAATATTTTTCTACCTTGCATTTGAAGCCTGCCAATCACCACTGGTTAGCTTAGATTTCAGGACCTACTGCAATTATTCTAACTAGTCAATCTGAAAGATTGAAACTTCCCACCCTTGCTTTTTATGTAGAAATTCCAATAAAGGCTGCAGACTAAATTCTCCCTTCCATGCTGATCTCTGCCATCTGAGTAAAACTTAGTACTTTCTTCAGTCTATGAATTAGTGAATGAAGTGTTTTTTATAAAACTCACCATGAAATAAAATCCTCAATGTAGTGCTGGCAGGTAACTAGAACCTTATGGTAAAGCCTCACGAGGAAGATAAATACTGATCTTGACCAAGGTTTCTACTGCTGTGATAAACACTGTGGCCAACAGTATCTTGGGAAAGATGGGCTTATTTCAATTTCTTATACATTGCAGTATATTATGAGGGAAAGGAAGGGCAAGAATTAATGAGGAATGGATGAAGATGCCATGCTTCCTACTAGAGACACTTAGTGGCTTAGTCTTCATGGATTGCTCGTACTGCTTTCTTAGACTACTCTAGTGCCTAGAGGTAGCACTGCCCAGAATGGTCCATGGAAGAGTGCAGCTACTGGGTTGCTCTTCAAGATGTGTTCAGTCTGCCTTCTTAGACCATCCTGGTGGAGCATCAGAACAGGGATGGCACTAAACACTATAGAAATCCATCCATATCAATCAAGAAAATAACCTAGGGGCTTGCACACCAACCAATCTGCTAAAGGCAATTAATAAAATAAGGTTCCCTGTTCCATAATGAGGTTGTATCACTCTGGCATACAACAAAAGCCAGCACAATGATAAAGGAGGATTGAGAGAAATGATATGCAGGATATCTAATAAGTGACCTCTGTGTAAGGGCCATTCAACTCCAAGGGTTGTGACCCACAGGTTGAAATGAACTATGAGCACAGTAAACTTGCCTTGTTCCTTTTCTCTGTACTTTCTAGTTTCCTAATATGACTGACAATGACTTAACAAAAATAGAGTCTGGTACCTTTCAATGGCTTCCACAACATCAAGGACATTGGTATCTTAAAAAGAGTTATTTTACTTATATCCCCTAAATGTGCACTAAACAAGCACAGAGAACATTAATTAATGGGTGCTTAGATGAGCATCATTCTCTCTTGTCAAGAGGCCAGGTCAAGAGTGCAACTCATACTTAGGAATGTAACACTTTTGGCAGGCACTGAAGAATGGACCAAGGCTTTATTGGAACTGACCCCAAACATGAAATACTGCATTAAATGGACTTCCTTGCAATGTGGTTTGAGTAAACTGCTCCACGTGGTCCCCAGCAGGTAGAACTATTTAGGATGGTTTTGCAAACTTTAGAAGGTAGGCCCTATATGAAGGCATGTAGTCACTGAGAACATATCCATGAGATAGTTTGGTACCAAACTTTCTGTCCTATCTCTGCTTCCTGTTTGACATGGGTAAGTATCTACTACATGTTCCCACTGCTAGGATAGTCTTCTTTACTAAGGATCCAGAAACATGGAGCCAAGCCTTTAAATACTGCCATTATTAAATCATTAACTAAAAATAGGTTTCCTTCCCACAATGAGATAAGTATACAACAGATGCATTATTCCTTTAGTTTATAGTCAAGGAAGCCTGACAAAAAAAGTATATACATCCTAAGGTTCTCAATTCAAAGCTAGAACTACCTCCAAAGTCCATGTGATTCCAGTGACCCTAGGCTCTCTACTAACAATTCAAAATATTATAATTAAAAATAATATACTTGAATAATCTGGGAGTCAAATCTAGGTCCCTTGCTCAGTAAAAATATACTACTAGTATTACTAGTAGTCGATAGTAAAGTAATTCAACAAAGCATATTCTTACAGTACTTGAGACAAAATCCTTATGCATTAGAAATATGTCTTCAGGCAATTTATAAAATATCAGGCAATTATATGGGATTTTAAAACAGCAATTATGGAAATTAAACTAGAGCAAATGTTCAGTCCCTCAATTGTTAGCTGGTTCCTATCACTTTTATTCCACTGGTCTCAAAATACTAAGAATTATAGTAGCAAAACCCAGGTCCACATCTCTCTGAAGCAACTGAATGTCCTCTGTAAAAACTACTGCTTAAAAGTAGGAATCTATGTTTAAAAAAAACTTTTGTTATTAAAAAATTATTTTAAGTTATATCTGGCAACTACTTTTGGCTACTTATAGACTCATTTCAAATTTGGCAAGTCATTTAGAATAAAAAATCACTAAATTCTAAATTACTAAAACTGTTATTATGGAAACAGTGTAAAATATTCATCACCAGAATGATTTTTTAAAATATATTTAGCAAGTTTATTCGTCTAGTTATAAAGTTTCTTTTACAATGTGGCATTGTATTTCCAATGACCAAAAGGGTACTGCCCTGACACAGCAGAGCCAAATAAAGTCCCAAAGTAGACAACTCAAACAGGAAATAAAGGAAACACATAACATGCTTCCAACTTGAAATTATCTGCTTCTGGATCCCTACCTTTAAAACCTCTGTCTGAACTATTTTAGAAATCAACAATCATTGTGCTGTGGTTTAAAAAGACTAATTTGGAGTTTAGGAAAAATGAGGAACTACATTGTGACTAGTGAACCCTGAGGCATGTCACGATTCATGTTGCATGTGGGGAGTGCCTTTGTGTCTAGAATGACCGTGCTCACAGTACCCTACAAGCTCTCATGAGAATCATACAATATTCTCTTATCTCATACAACATGAAAGCACAAATAACTGATAATTATGTGAGTGTTCTCTTATAGAAACCATTTAAATATCATTCAAAGGAGGGATCAATGTATAAAGTATATTACAATGTGAGTTCTACTAAGATATCAGCACATAGGAAAATCATAGAGTCATACTGTGAAAAATAGCTCAAATCATTAAGGCCATATAATCCAATTGCAGGTGAAAATTCAAATAATAAACTACTTAAATCCTAGCACGGAGATTAAATGGGAAAATGTTCTAATGCCAAATGTTCTTAAAGTAATCAGTATTTTCAACTCTTTTTTAAGTGCTTTTGCATGTCTATATCCAGTTATATTTGATACATGGTCTACTTAAGTGAAAATATGTTTTATAAATAAGAATTCAAATAAGCAGCTGGAGAGATGATGGCTTAATAGTTAAGAGCACTTGTTCTTCTTGCAGAGGCTCTAGGCTTAGTTTTCAGCACCCACATGGTGGCTAGCAACAGTATGTGACTCCACTTCCAGGGAATCTGATATCTTCTTTTGGAAAAATTTCTGATTTCAACTTCACACACAGAAAATAAGAAAGTGAAAAAAGATGGAATATCATTCTGTTACAAAAAATAATGTAATATTTACCTAATTATATTTGACTTAAACCAACACTATTTTATTACTTTTTCAGAGCGATACACTTCCCAAAATTTTACTGTCTTTATTGCACATCTACTTTTGACATATGAAAACTGATTTCAGATCCTCATCTCTATGACTATTTAGTGGAAAAATGTTCTCTTCAAATTAGACCTTAAATCCTTAGGACATGGATAGTAGTATTAATCTTACTCAAAACTCAGTGTTTCGAAAACATTCGCTGTGCAAGTTACTTGAAAAAGAGTGCATCAAGGTTGGAAGCCACAAAAAGGGAAAATATTCAGAAAACAGCAACAAATGCTACCAGTATTCTAATTAGATTCTACTTTCCTTTGTTCTTCACAAGAAGAATTTAATATCTTTGAAACCACACATATTTTGCTATTTAGCCTGTCTTGAAACAAAAGATGGCAAAGAGATAGTTTTGATCAAAAACTATTTTTAGAAGGTTTTTTTTGTCTTTCTTTTATACACTCTGACACTCCAATCTTCCATTCTTCCTTCCAATCAGATACAATGTTACAGAGGCATAAGAGTCACCACAACCACAGGAACCCAGAAAAAAAAAAAAAAAAAACCACTCATGCTAAAATGAACACGTGAAAAAAAGACTGAATTTCAAACGTTGATGATATATGACAGATGACGTCTGTGTTGTAGCATCTTGGCCACCCATGAAGGTTATTTGATAACTAGTTTTAAATAAAATGCAATATTCTTCAATCACTGAAGTACAACTTTTTGTTACATACAACCAAATCTCAAAATATTTGGTAAAGTCATTTGAAAGTGAAATAAAATTATTTTATGGTTTTGCCTTAACTGCTAAAAGTTCTTTCTAGTATCAAAGAGCAGGACTATAGAAAGCTTGGGAAAGAAGAGCAAAGAAAGAAAACTAAAAGCAAGTTGCTAAAATGTATAAAGGCAAAGAGGAAAGCAATAAGGCTAGTACTTGATCTCCTTTGATTTCAGTTGATTTATTATGCTCAAAAATTCTTCATCTAAATGATAATTTTCAGAAACCCAGATATACACTTACAAGGACGGCTTCATTTCAAATCAAAATAAACGGCAAGTTAGTATCCTCCACTTTGGAAACTTACATCCCCTAAGCAAATTTCTAGGGAGGAAAAAAGTAGAAACCTTAATCATCAATAATACATATCATAGAGTGGATTTTTGCCATGCATATTGTGTGCATTTCTTGAAAAAAAATATACTTTAGGATCACTTAAGTTGGGTCACAGCCAGTGATTTCAATAGAGTAAAATGGAATACAAAATAAAAGTTCTAGTTGATGTTTTGATTCATGAAAGTCAAGAATAATATTTAAAATTTAATGTAATGGGTTAGTTTTTAAGTAATATAGGAAGTAGTATGTGATGCAGCTACCAACTTTGGAAGACAACGTGAAAAAGGGAGAAAGCGCCCCAACTGCCATTCTGCAACTGGGTAAAGTTAAGACAATTAGTTCATACTCATAATGTTTGCCAGATGTCCATGGCAAACAAAGTATATGCAACATGTAAAGGTAAAGAACAGGAAGTTAAAGCATAAACAACATATCAAGAATCGGAAAACATAACCAACCTTAGCAATTGAAATGTTTGATTTCTCCAAGTATGTGTGGACCTTTAATTTCTGCACTCAGGAGGCAGAGACAGGCAAATCTCTGAGGTCAAGGCTAGCCTGTTCTACAGAGTAAGTTTCAGGACAGACAATGCTACATAAAAAGACTCTGTCTCTGGAATAAGGGGGAGGATTGATTTCCCAACATCAGCTCAGTAAACATGTGTTGATCTAGATTCTGTCTTGAAGGGATGCATCAGAACATGTTTTAATTAACATTGCCTCCTATCCCTGACTTGTCTTGACTTGTATCCTGTGAACTGGCAAGTAAGACTATCCTTAAATTCAATTGTTCCTGCTTCGGACCTGGACAAGCTATAGGACAGTTGATTTGAGTTACATAACTGGTAAAGTCAAAGTGCCTTAACATAGCAAAGATGTTGCCCAAATGCTGCCAACTATGAGGAAGTCAAAAAATCAGGAAATGATTGGAAGAAGTGATTTTAGACACACATCCTGGAGTTAAAAATGAACAAATTCTTAAGCCCAAAAGGGAACTAAATAAGTTGCAGGGGAAAAGCTTATTAAGATGCAAATCTTGAATCATTTTAGATGAACTGTTGCTTGGCCTGTAGTCTCCACCCCAGTTTATGACTAAGGAATAAATTTAGTTGAAATAAATATACTGAAACTATAAATAAACTATTAGAAAAAATATATTAACATGGATAACATTTCAGTTATTGTTTGATTTTTTTTCTTCTAAAACTGTTAGCCTGAAACACTTCATCAGTGAAGAACAGTTTGTATGCATTTGGGAGTGTGTGGGACAGAGCGCTGCAGAAGAAAAGAGCTCTGCATGTCACCCAACTGTGCTTTTTATCACCTCTAGACATTCCTTTGAGTTTTAGAATCCCAGTTAAAACAGTTCACGTGACATCTGCAAGCCGCTGTTGACAGACAGGATAAGCTTATAAACTATATATTGTCTATCCAGCTGTTTTAAATTTGAATGAGCATTCTTTCCTAATGTCCCACTTGATGAATCTGAAGACAAATCCAGGATTTCCAAGACCTAGAATCAACCAGAAGTTCTGAACAGTTCAGGTATTTTAATTATCGATCTGAAGAAAACTTAAGGAAACTATTTTCTTCAAGCATCATTTGTTGTCAGTTTGCAGATTTCTTATCCCATTTTTTCTCTCTAACATCTTCACGAATTTCCCCTTCCATACTGTCTAGTTTTCTGGATAATCAGAGCTAGTAGGGGTTCATCTTCAGGCTACAAATACTTCTTTTACAACTTTTATTTTTTGAGATCATAACATAATTACAATAACCCCTCTTCCCTTCCTTCCACCCTAACCTTCCATATGTCTGTCTTGGCTCTCTTTCAAATTCATGGCATTTGTTTCATTAGTTCTTCTTGCATGATATATGTACATACATGTATGTTCCCAAGTATAAGCTGCCTATCAATATAATGTTACTTATGCATGTTTACAGGGTTGACCATTCAATATTGACTAACCAACTGGTATCATCCTCCCTGAGGAAGATTATATCTCTGCCCCTGGCATTCCTTAGTTTCCTTTACTACTTTGTATAGAGTTGAGGCCTTGCGGGCTTTTCTCTTTACTCTGGCATGTCCACTGGTGTGGTCCAGTTCAGATTGTCTTGGGGCAGTTAGATTGCTCATATTTATGGGTGTAGCTTCTGGCATTACTTAGACACATAGTCTCATAGAAAATTCCCTGATTGCCTTGCCCTTAAAAATCTTTCTATCCCTCTTCCACAATGTACCTTGTACCTTAGTTGTGGGAATATTTTGTAGATATATCCGTTGGTCCTGGCCTCCACAACTCTGCATTTTGATGGGTTGTGGTTTTCTGTAGTGTTCTCCATCCACTGCAAAGAAATGTAAAGATTCCTAGACCATGCACTCTTCCATAGGAGGGAGGCAAGCAACATTCCTACAGACTCCTGAGTGATCATATCAAAGACCATCATGGCACAATAACGGTGCAATCGTGGCATGTACACATATACACCTCAGCAGTAACCATCAGCTCTCTAACTGGACTTAAGACTCAGTCAACAAGAAGGAAGGCATTCCTGGAACTAAAGGCCTACTAACTAAACAATGCAAGTAAAGCCATGGATACTGAAGGAGAATCTACAACTATAACTTTACTAAACCAGAAAAACACTAACAACAATTTAAACATTTGTCCCCATACCCACAGATTAGTACAGTCCTCACCCCTCATGAAGGAAACTTTTCTTTCTTTTTTTTTTTTTTATTAGATGTTTTCTTTATTTACAATATCTCTTTTCCCAGGTTCCCCTCCAAAAAAAATTAAAATAAAATAAAATAAAAAACCAAAAACTAAAACAAACCCCTGTTCCCTCCCCCTTCCTGCTGCTCACCAACCCGCCCCCTCCTGCTTCCTGGCCCTGGCATTCCCTGTCTACACTGGAACAAAGAACCTTCACAGGGCCAAGGGCCTCTCCTCCCATTGATGACCAACTTGGCCATCTTCTACTATACACATGCTGCTGGAGCCATGAGTCCCCACCATGTGTACTCTTTGGTTGGTGGTTTAGTCCCTGGGAGCTCTGAGGGTACTAGTTAGTTCATATTGTTGTTCGTCCTAAGGGGCTGCAAACCCTTCAGCTCCTTGGGTCCTTTCTCTAGCTCCTTCGTTGGCTACCCTGTACTCAGTCCAATGGATGGCTGTGAGCCTCTACTTCTGTATTAGTCAGGTACTGAGGAAACTTCTCTTTACAAACACTTTTAACAATTATAATGGACAAAGTGTACAGCCTTACCGATATATATATATATATATATATATATATATATATATATGTGTGTGTGTGTGTGTGTGTGTGTGTGTGTGTGTGTATACACAAAACCTTTATTTATTTAAAAGCTATTATTGAATAAGTCACCTGAAAGCACGCATAAGACAGAAATACAACACTTTAAAGTATCTATCAGACAAGTGTAGAAGTTGAATTACAAAGATACAAATGACTTTAAGTTTAGGGCTCAGCACACTCAGGTCACAAAAGTGTGAATTTAGGTAAGCACTCCTTTTTCAGGGGTTTATGTTAATAATTTTGAAAATCTCAGTTCACATCAACGTAAAAAACATGTCTTTTGACATGCAGAACTACAATTCAAAATTGTAGAACAGCTTCAGCTTCACAGGTAAGAAACTAAGGAAACAAGAAGAAATATAGTTTCCTTAGCTGAAATATATAAGCTCTTCCCATAAACCTCTGCTACATTTTATCCACCAGAACTAGCCTACAGCAGTACTAGTTACAAGTCATGCTAAGTTCCATGACCTCAAGTAGCTACGTTTCAGCTATGAAAGATTCCAAGTGTTTGTCTGAACTGCACAGATAAATTGAGTCATAGCCAATAGACCTATGACATAAGACATGAGACATGATCAAATCTGTGACAAGAAACAACATGTCAATGTCCTGAGATTTTTCAAAGGTGTTGTCAAGGCTTCCCACAGGGGAATCTTATAAGAGAGCTGCAATGAAAGGTGACAAGGAGCAGAAAGGACCAAGAAGATTCAGCTCCCTGCCCCCAGGTCTGACCTTGATGAGGTCATAGCTCAAGAACTGTGCAGAAATTGGAAAATTTATTGCACAATATCAGAATGAATAATTCACCTGTATCAAGGGTAAAATTTCATCCTAGAATTAATATTTAAATGTATTAAAGTGTATGTTTTTATCAATACTTTAGGCTTTGGATAGTGTACTTGGTATTATTCTGTAATTATTCTACCTTGGTGCTTATTATTTAACATGTCCAGATCAGATTAGTTTTAACTCTTAAAAATCTTTAATATATGAATTACTTAACTTTTTTGAATCATATGAATTGCTTCTTCCAGGCTTTATTTAAGACTTAAACACTGTACA
Source organism: Montemys delectorum (assembly GCA_019843815.1). NCBI lineage: Eukaryota > Metazoa > Chordata > Mammalia > Rodentia > Muridae > Montemys > Montemys delectorum. The sequence goes on along the minus strand of JADRCD010156983.1, from coordinate 4,282 downwards.
GAGGAAGAGCAACCATTACTTGCTAAGTACAGTGACAAATGTTATAAAGTGAATGACAGAAATAGAGGGTCATTCTTGGGTGTATGAACAGTATTTAAGGACAATGTGTCTGCCCTTAAATATCTGCTTCCTTTGTTTAGTTTAAACGATGCTGAATTATGTTTTTAGAAAAGGCCTAAAAAATTAAGAACTTTATTACTTTTAAATAGGCCATATTTTATCTACAATTATTGTCACAAATAAATTACATTTTAATCAAAGCAAATAAAAAGAAAAAAAAAACATGCAGGACAAAGGGCAATGTGACTTGGCCTGCAGATGGTCTAGCTGTGACAAATGCAGTCCCTGTAGGTAGCACTGCTTGGAAACTGCAGTTACTCAGCTGTGTTGAAATTTGCCTTGCTATTTGTCTAAAGTAAAGAAAAAACATATTTCTAGGGTTAGCTATCAGTTAGAGCACTGGCTGCTACTCCAGAGTGCTCCCAACACTCTGAAATCCCAGTCCTAGGGATTCTGAGCCCTCTTTTATTCTTTGTGGGAAGCAAAGACACACATTGTATACACAAGCAAAATAGGTATAGACATAAAATATATGAAATAAAAATAAATTGAAAATCCTTAGGGGAAAAACAAATAAGGATGTGGGATCTTCTTATAGAAAAGAATACTGTTTGAAAGAAAAGTCACCATCAACATGCTGTACATCAATTGTTTTTTTTCCAACAACAAGTCAGAAAATCAAATTGATCACTGCAACATCTTGAAGTATTGAAAAGTAATTAGTGATTTAAAATTGATGACTTAGTAATCTAGGTTTGTTAAGAGTTGTGTTTTTTTTTTTAAATATCTCAAGACTTACTTATATGGAGCATTATACATTCTCTTCATCTTTTGAGTCCCAAAATAATTGACTGTAAGTTAACTTTAATAGCTAACAATAACCCATATGCATTAAAACAATTTCAGGCCCCTGCTGCAAAACATCAGCTCAGATTCTAAACACCATTTGATCTAAACACACAGGAACTAAATCTTCAAATCTCTGAGAACTTTTCTCTTGATTTCAGACATTTTCTACAACTTGCTGATTTTTAATTATTACAATTGAACAAATCAGCCTGATAAAATTTTAACAAATCATATCCTATTATCAGAGATGGACTGCTTCCCCTACAATGCATCATAGAGCTAAACATGCATGATTCTCTATACTACTTATGTCCACTTTATACAAAGTCCTGTGCTGGTAGTTACTATACATGTAATAAAGATTTCAAGTCATAAGGCCAGCTAATATTGCATTAAAATCAAATTTGCCCTCAAAGAAAAGTATCAACTATGAGCTTAAATAATAAGAAAATGCATAATTAAATATGGAAATATAATTTTACAAACCCACCTTCCAAAAGAATTTAAGTTTAAGCTCAAATTGATTTAAAAACTTTTTCAATACATACTTCCATGTATTTTATGGAGACATGTAGAGAGCCACACTAAGCCGGCAGCCTCCATTACAAGATGGCGCCGGCATCCAGTTTCTTCTTCCCTTAGCACATAGTCTGCGCATGTGCCTAGGGCCAGAGCGCGCTAAGTCTCAGCCCATCTGCGCATGTGCTAGGGCCAAAACGCGCCAAGTCACAGCCTATCCCGAGGCGTCTCATGAGGTAATGAGCAAACAGCCAATCAGAGATAAACACGCCGCTCCAGGGTGTATATAAACGGTGCTTTGTCCGAGGTTCTCCCTCTCCTCACCACATGGTAATAAAGGTGCTGCAGAAGGATCCTGTGTGTGTGTCCGTGTATTCCTGCCAGGCGGGAAGATATCGCGGACCACACGTGGTGCCAGAAACCCGGGAATTCACCATCACAGGCATCACCGAGGAGACCCCCGTTTTTCGGGGAGGGTCCAGAACTACAGGACAAAGGTAAGCTCTGAGAGGCATGTTTGGTCTTGATCTACAAGACAGTATGTCAGAAACAGAGCAAGATAAGAGATTAGGAGCTCAGAAAGAAAAAGGAAAAGGCATGCCAAAGAAGACAGGCCCTTCCAAAGGTGCTCAGTCCGTGGAAGAGAGAGATGAGGGGAAGCACACCCTGGGAGAGACGTATAAGGAGAAACAGGCCTCAGAAAAGAGATCTCTTTATCCGATAAAGGAACTAGAGGTTTTGGGGCTTGATAGTTCTGAGTTAAAAGAACTAGGTCCTGTTGAGGAAGCAGCTCACTGGGAGGAGCCGCCGCCGCCACCAAATCGAAAGAGAAAGAAAGATGGCGGTGGTAGGCAACGTGGTGCCTTGCAGAGCCCGGCCTGGCGGGGCCTGGGGCAGCAGGTCTCAGTCTGGGCCGAGATTGCGGCCGGGCCTAGTGGCCGGGCCAGAGCTCATAGCGAACGGCGAAAAACTGGTGGCCATCGTGTGGCCCTACCGGTGGCTGGCACTTCTGCGGCGCCTCACTGTGCTACCGTTTGCCAGGCTACTGTACCCAGCCTGGCTGAGCACCGCCGCCAGAGGTTGCTGGGAATGGGGCAGAAGGCGAACTCACAGGCAGCATTAGAGCAGAACCACGAGGCTTCCCGGCCTGCGGTGAACTCACAGGCAGCATTGGAACAGATAGGGGAGGAGCATTCGGTAGAGTCAGAGAAGGAGAGCTGGATGCGGGGCCTACTGTCGACTCTACAGTTAGAATTGAATTGTCACTTGTTTATCCAGTTTTTCAAGATACACAGGGTCAGTGTTTTCATGAGCTTTGGATTTTAAGGTTATAAAGTCCTTGGCTGAGTCCATACTTACGGATCACAGCCTCTTTCACTTTAATTTGCTAATGAACAGGCAGACGCTAATCACGCAGCTGGGAATCAAGCTTGGGATAGGGATATGCTTTTGGGGCAAAGTTGCTTTGCTGTTGATTAGCAAACAGACTTTCAGATTAATCTACAGACTGGTTGCCCATTGCAAGTTTTTAAACAGGTGAATCAGATTGGTAATAAAGGGGAGGTAAGCGAAAATCTTACAAAAAAAATTTTTTTTTTTTTACACGGCACCATGGAGCCGTTTTTTGACTTTGTGGCTAAATTAGTAAAAGCTGCAGAGAGAATCTTTAGTGATCCAGATGCAGCCATGCCACTGATCAAACAACTAGTGTATGAACAGTGCACTAAGCAATACCGAGCCGCTATTACTCCATATAACTAGAGGCTTGGATGAAAGTGTGTAGAGAGCTTGGAAGCCTGCTAACCAATGCAGAAGGCAGTCGAAGACAGTGGACATTTGAATTGTTAACAGGGCAGGGACAGTTCGTTAATGATCAGACAAACTTTGATTGGGGAGCATATGGCCAGATCTCTGCTGCCGCTATCAAAGCATGGAAAGCCCTCTCAAAGAAAGGAGAGGCCGGGGGACACCTAACAAAGATATTACAGGGCCCCCAGGAGCCATTCTCGGATTTTGTGGCTAGGATGACAGAAGCAGCGGGCAGAATTTTTGGAGATCCGGAGCAGGTTAAACCACTAATAGAACAACTGGTGTATGAAAATGCTTTGCCAGAATGCCAGGCAATAATTACCCCTAGGAAAAGCAAAGGGTTGACAGATTGGATAAAGATCTGCCGAGGACTTGGAAGCCCACTAACTAATGCTGGCCTCGCAGCAGCTATCTTGCAAAGCCAGAATCGCCCAAGTCCTAACGACCGTAAAGTCTGTTATAATTGTGGCAAACCAGGTCATTTGAAATGGGAATGTCGTACTCCTGCACAGAAAAAGACTCCAGGCTTATGTACCAAATGTAGGAAAGGCTATCATTGGGCCAATAAATGTCGTTCAGTTAGGGACATTCAAGGAAAGCTTATCCAACATAATTCCCCGCTATCGGAAAGAGATGAAGGTACTCCAAAAAATGAGTTTCTGGGCCCCAGATCCCAGGGCCCCAAAAAATATGGGACACAAGTCTACAACCGGGGGACACCTCTAGCTGCAGAGCTACAAGAGGCTCCGCAGGATTGGACCTCCGTTCCACCTCCCAATTCTTACTAATGCCACATGTGGGTGCGCAGCTCGTCTCAGTTGATTTCAAAGGTCCCCTGCCTGAAGGGAGTGTCGGCCTTATTCTAGGTCACTCCTCTCTAACATTAAAAGGGCTCGTGGTTCATCCTGAAGTGATAGACCAAGATTATACAGGAGAGCTTCAGGTTCTCTGTTCCTGTCCACAAGGCATATTTTCTATCTCCCCGGGAGTTAGGATTGCTCAATTGGTTATTCTTCCAAGTTTACATAGTTGTTTCCCATCTACC
>JADRCD010156980.1:0-19532 GCA_019843815.1 Montemys delectorum | reverse complement strand
CTGCTGGGTGGGGGAGTGGTGCCACGGAGGTACAGGACCACTGCTGGGTGGGGGAGGGGAGGTACTGGGACCACTGCTGGGTGGGGGAGGGGGAAGAGGAGGTACAGGGCCTCTGCTGGGTGGGAATGGGGAGGTACAAGGAGGTGGTTCTGGCCAGGATGGAGGTTGGACACCTGCCAGGCTGCCTCCTTTCTGGACAGAGGTGACAAGGTCTGAGGTGACAAAGGCTGAGGGTTAGAGAGGAAGGAAAGAAGGAGCACATGGAAACCTCTGTGGTTGTAGTGGCTCACCCTTGTAAAACCGGCACTTGAGCAAATGAGGCCCAAGGACCATAAGTAGCAGGCCGACCTGGGCTCTATATTGAGGCTGACCCCATGACAGCCTGGGATGTCTGTATGAGCCATCGGGGTGAGAGGGTCTGGGTCAGTCCAGGCTTGGGCAGGGATAGCCCAAGGACTTAGATGCTAATAACTAAGCCGAGGATGAGGACAAGAGAGAAGAGGAGAGACTATGAGGGAGGAGTCAAGAAGAGGGAGGGAGGAGCCTTGGGGCAGGAGATAGAGGAGTCACAAGCTCTCTGCTTCCCACTGTCTTCAGAGCTAGCTCTAGACATCCTGTGTCTCTCTTACTTGGAGACCTGAAGATGTGGTGCGTAGCACAGTGTGATACCTCTCTTACCTTCTCCAGGGCCCGTGGTGATGTTGGCTTCGATCTCAGGCCCATAGGTGAAGGTCTTGGCTTTGATTCGGAAACGATAGGTCATGCCCTCGGCCAGATCCTTCACTTTTAGCCACAGTGGGCTGTTCCCCTTCACGTCCACTGTCACAATCTTGCTGACCCCTGTGGGGGAAGGACTGTGAGTACTGGCTGCAGTAGCTGGTGGGAACAGGGCCAACCACGGCCACTGGCAGCTACTGGGAGGAGTGACGTTGTGGCCTCCATCTCTTGGAATCAGCTGAGCTGTCACTCAAGCCCACAGGCTGCCAGCACTGTGTCAGGGACATGGTTCTGAAAAGAGCTGGAGGGGTGGAGGTGGGGGGTGGGAGGGTGGGAAGGCTCCGTGGTTAAAGTACCCAGAGGAGAGCTATGTCCTGCCTGCCCATCCCGGAACAGCCACGAAGTCTCCATCCTGTCTCACTGCTACGCCACCTGTCAGCCCATCCCATGCCAACATCTCACAGAATGTGACATCCGGGCAGCTGGTGTTGGGACGTTCTGTGAAGATACCTCCAGCGGTGGAGCTGGATAGCACCTGGTGACTCCTCTAACCCCGCCTCCACCCCAGCCCCACCTCTGTGCTCTTCATGGCCAATGAGAGCCCAGCTCCAGGGGCCCCATCATTTGCCCCATCCTGTGGCTTTTAGGGTTGAAGCTTCAGCTACTAAGGTCCACGCAGCCAGGGGCAGGATGGGGGCTTCGAAAAGGTGGTTCTGTGTGCTCTGCACCTTTCCAACCTCAGAGTCTCCCTGAGTGTCAGGACCAGGTTTTGTTCTCTTATAGAAGGTGTCTATTGGTTGCCACTGAACCTGCTGTAGCCCTTAAGCTTGCCCTAGTGTGTGTATGAATTCCCTTGAAACTGGAGAATGAATATATGTGTGTGTGTGTGTGTGGTGGTTTTTAGTTTATTCTTCCAACAAGACAGAGGGTCAGGAGCATCCCTAATAAAGAAGGAGCTTCACATAAAAGGAGAGAGCACCAAGCACATAGTAAGTACTTCATTTACTTAAGCACATAGTAAGTACTTCATTTACTTAAGTTTATTTGTTCATATATTTAAATTCCTTTTTGTTTTTTTGTTTTTGTTTTTGTTTTTGTTTTGAGACAGGGTTTCTCCATGGCCCTGGTTGTTCTAGAACTTGCTCTGTAGATCAGACTGGCCTTGAACTCAAGAGATCTACGTGCCTCTGGCTGCCAAGGTGTTAGGACTAAAGGCGTGTGCCACTACTGCCTGACATTTTTTCTTTTCCTTAGATGCTAATAGTCCACCATCAAGCCCAGGAGGGAGAAGAGTGGAACAGTGGATATTTTGCTTACATGTATGTCTGGATACCACTTGCATGCCTGGTGCCCAAGGAAGCCAAAGAGGATAATGAATTCCCTAAAACTGGAGTTATACACAGTTGTGAGCTGCCATGTGGGTGCCTGGGAATTGGCCGTCTGTAACGGCAGCCAGGGCCCTAAACTGGTAAGCCATATCTCCAGGCTATATTTATTTCTGAGACAGGGTCTCTGGTGATGCAAACTGGTCTCAAACTTCCTGTATAACTAAGGAACTCCCTGAACACCTATCTCCCTGCCTCCACCTCCTGAGAGCTGGAATTATGGGCGTAAGCCACCATGGCTAGCTTATGTGATGCTGAGGATGGGACACGGGACTCTGTGCAAGCCAGGTACCGGCTGTACCAATGGAGCCTCACCTCTAACCCCGATCACTTACTGAGTGAGTCCTCTTGGATGCTGCTGAGCAAACCCCTTCCTGGCCTAGACCTTGACTTCCTCTGTAAGAAAATGAGGGGCTGCTGGCCTGCTGCAGAGATGTGGCATATTCTAAATGGAGACTTTCACTCAGGAACCTGTAAGGACGTGGAGTTTGGACCCTGGGGGAATAAGATCACGAGAGGCCAAGAACTCCATTTCTTAAAGTGGGAGGTCTCTGGATAGGCCAGGTAGAAATCACTCAGACGAGAGCCTGTCTAGGTCCCCCGCATCTCTTTTTCTTGACCTCTGACCTAGCTCTGTTCCTGCCCACATCTCTTTCCAGGACCAGCCTCCCCTTTGGTTCTGACGCAGCCCGGATCTGTAGGGTGGGCTGCCGGCACCCAGGTGGTGGCAAGAAAGACTGAGGACCATTTTTCCCATCACTGACCCAGAACTGGAGCTGCCTAATGTTCCCAGGCTCTGCCCCTTGTTCTTACCAGGCTCCAGTGCTAGGAGGAGTGTGTGTGTGTGTCCGCAAAAGTGGTCACTTCCTGCCACCAGGGTATCTCTTCTAGGGCAGTCTTCTCCCTATGCCTTGTGAGTAGACCCAGCCATTGAGAAGCCCAGTCCCTCTCTTGCCTGTGAGTTCTCTTAAGATAGCTTCGGGGATAAACAGTGGCTACTTCTGGGGACAAATGCTCACCCCCCCTCCCCGCTTGTTCCTATCAGCTGGCATTTGGCTGTACTGTGTGAGAAAGCAGGCAGGTTCCTGATGCCAACATGCAGGGCCACCAGTCCAAGCCCTTCTGAGAGCCCCATGGCACAGCAGGGTCTGGGTGAGGAGCCTGGGAAGGGCAGGGGTGGCGAGGGAGAGAAGGGTATTTGACCCGGGCTAGGACAATCCTCTGCAGAGCAGGAGTGTGGTAGCTGCTCACTCTTACACATCTCCCTGGGGGAGACTCTCCCAGGCTTTGATTAGATTTCCAAAAGGGTTCCTGACCCTCCAAAGGGGGTGTGCTAAGAACTCTAAGGTCTGGAAGGGGGCCAGGGTAACAAGAACACGAGAGGACTCTTTTCTTCGGGGTCCTGTCCATTCTTGGGGCAACTCTGTTTTGCTTGGATTCCCCGTCTCTCTCCCTGATTCAGTTTGTGGGACTGGATGTCTATGTTATGGGCTCCCTGCCTGCACAGGAGCCGGCAGTCCTGTGATGCTTTTCTCTCAGAAACACCTCTTCCCTGGGCCAGTCTCCCCATTTATAAGACAAAAAGACTCTCACCACATCTACTTGCTGAGGAGTGATCATGGTGTGGTCTCTGGATGCAAACCAGCCCTTGAAAGGGAGAGTTCAGGCCACGTGAGAGATTCCCACTTACCATCCACTGGGGTGCAGGGTTCATACACTAGCCGGTAGCCCTCCAGAGGACCGTTGGGGAACTGTGGGGCATCCCAGGACACGTTCACTGAGGTAGTGGTCAGCTCGCTGAACTTGACCGAGCCTGGGGCACTGGGGGCTATGGAGAGACAGCAAAGGGTTTTTTGTTTTTCTCTTTCTGTGGAAGTGCAAAGCCTTCGGTCGGGCTCCAAGCAACTAGCAGGAGCTCTTGGGTCCATGCCCGGGAAGAGGCTAGGCACAAGAAGGCAGGAAGGGTCAGCTGAGGCCCTTGAAATCCTTCCTCCTCCCTTGCCGTCACTAGCTCTCAGCTGTCTAAGAGCAGAGGTTCTGGCACAGGGAGAAAGACCTCCCTAAAGATGGAGAATCTGGCTGCCTCCTAGGTGGCTCTAAGCCCTGGCTAGTAGCATGGGACCAGCCACTACATTACAATGGATGACCCCTGAGGGTCATTGTGGGGGCAAGACCATTTCTAGCCACCATGGGGCATGTTTTTCAGCACCCCGCTAGAGTGAGTGGGGGTGCTGGCCTCATATACAGAGTAGGCCGTTAAAGGAGACGTCAGAACTCCGGAGACATGGCCTTCCTTTCATCCCTGGGTGGCAGGGCTTGCATAGAGACATCAAGCTGTCAGCAGGAGCCAGACTGATATAGCCAAATTCTCTAGAAGAGATGTTTTCTTGTTCTAAGACCCCTGGGGTAACTCTGAAAACAAGGATGGAAGATTCTGGTGTGTGTGTGGGGAGGGGAAGGGGGGAGCTGGGAAATGGGAGGGCAAAGAGGCAAGACAGGAAGCACCCCCACCCCCACCCCCCAGCTTCCCAATCTGGTTGGGTGGATGGCCAGGCTATTATTGTCCAGTGCTGCCTCCCACCAGGCCAAGAGCTAATCTTGACAGCTTCCGGCTTCATCACCCCGGCTGTCTTTGAAGGAGGGAGGTGAACTCAGGGCCCTTTCCTGCCCTCCCCCTCAACACACTAGGGGGTTAGAAGGACGTGGGACAGGACATTCTGTCCTATGCTACAGAGCAGGAAGCGTCTAGGCTCCTGGGGGGGGGGGGCTCATATCTGACCAGTGACACTGATGAAGTGTGGTCGAGATGGTCAGGCAGGCAGACCATAGGCTAGCACACCCAAGCTCAGCCTCTGGCTGACCTGGGGAAGCCAGTGGAGGGAAAGGCTCCCCAGGAGTGGGATCTTGTCCCAGAGAGGATTCCAGTTATGAACTGTCTCTGGTAGTTTGCTTTCTACAGCAACTTAAGACCAGTGGGGCCACAGGAAGGAAGGTGTCAGGTTGGAAAAGCTGCCATTTGTTCTAACAAAAATCTGAGGATGCTTGTTTCATATAAAATGCCATTTTGAGCCGGGCGATCGATGGTGGCACACGCCTTTAATCCCAGCACTTGGGAGGCAGAGGCAGGCAGATTTCTGAGTTTGAGGCCAGCCTGGTCTACAGAGTGAGTTCCAGGACAGCCAGGGCTATACAGAGAAACTCTGTCTCGAAAAACCAAAATAAATAAATAAATAAATAAATAAATAAATAAAATAAAAATAAAGTAAAATGCCATTTTGGCATATAAGCTACAGGCATCTTTTTATGTACCTCTTCCTCTTATCTGTGGTGTTGGCAGTCAAACCCAGGGCATCTCTCTCAGGCTAGGCAAGTGAGGTACACTGAGATACCAGCTAGACCTTCCCATATACATTAACTCATTTCTAGGATACTTTCGATTCCTGATACAATGCAAATAGTATTGTATCCATTTACTAAATAGTTGTTATTTGGTGCTGTCTGTCCATGCTCAGTTTAGACACATTTGTTATTTGGGGCTGTCTCTATATGTTCAGTATAGATCCATTTCCATTTGCTTGTTTGTGTTTTGAGATAGTCTCCCTTAGCTCAGGGCAGTCTTGAACTTGCTGTGTAGCTAAAGGTGGCTCTGATCTACTTTAAAGGCTTACTTTTATTTTCACTTATGTGCATGTGTATCTGTGTATATCACATGAACACACATGCACATGGAAGCCAGCAACAAAGGGGTCGGGTCCCCTGGAATTGAAGCTCTCGGTGGTTGTAAGACACTTAGTGTGGGTTCTGGGAGTGGAGCTTGGCCGTCTGGAAGGACAGCAATGCTCTTAACTGCTGAACCATCTCTCCAGCCCTGACTTTGAGCTCTTGCCCCTCCTGGCTTTACCTCTTAAGTGCTTAGATTACAGGTCTGTGCCGCCACACCCAGGCAGAAGCAATTTTGGGGAATATTTTCCTTTCTTGGTTGGTTGAGTCGGCAGATGTGAAATTCATGGCTTTGGAGGGTTGACATATGGGGGAGGGGTGGGGAGGGAGAAAGAAACAAAAGCTCCTGAATTCTCTCAGATCTGCCTTGGTTTTAGTACCTGCCCTCTCCCCTGGAACCTACGGGGGATCATGAGCAAAAAGCATGTTTCCTGGGCTTCTCTGTTAAACAGAGAAGACACTACACTGCTCACTCCCTGGGACTTCTAGGGGAACCCGGTGTGAGGCTGACTAAAAAGTGGCTTAGGACACCTCAGGACAAGAGGATCCGTCCTCTCTCTCCTCCCTCCACCCTGCCTGGGTCTAGGCCCCACCTCTCTCTGTCACCTCTCCTTGTTGTTCCCCTTCAGTCTCTCAGCCCAGAAGGCAGAGCCAGTTTTTCAAAACATACTAAGATCTAATCCTTTTGAAATTTTTATTTATTTATTTTCATTTCATGTGCATTGGTGTTTTTTGCCTGCATGCATGTCTGTGTGAGGGTAGCAGATCCCCTGAAACTGGAGTTACAGGGAATTATGAGCTGCCATGTAGGTGCTGGGAATTGAACCTGGGTCTTTTAGAAGAACAGCCAGTACTCTTAACCACAGAGCCAGCCCAAGTTCTAATTTTTTTTTATTTTTATTATTTATTTTTATTTTATTTTTTATTAGATATTTTCTTTATTTACATTTCAAATGATATCTTCCGAGTTCTAATTCTTTTTTCTGCTTTTTAAAGATTTATTTATTTATTTATTTTTTGGTTTTTCAAGACAGGGTTTCTCTGTATAGCTCTGGCTGTCCTGGAACTCACTCTGTAGACCAGGCTGGCCTTGAACCCAGAAATCCGTCTGCCTCTGCCTCCCAAGTGCTGGGATTAAAGTCGTGCGGCACCACCGCCCAGCTAAGGTTTATTTATTATTATATGTAAGTACACTGTAGCTGTCTTCAGACACACCAGGAGAGGGCATCAGATCTCATTACGGATGGTTGTGAGCCACTATGTGGTTGCTGGGATTTGAACTCAGGACCTTTAGAAGAGCAGTCAGTACTCTTAACTACTGAGCCATTTCTCCAGCCCCCAGAGTTCTAATTCTTAACTGCTCAAACCTTTCTGTGTCTTGCCATCAGGCTGAACACAAATCTGTTCTCCAGACCTTTAGAGACTCGGGTCTCACTCCACTTCTCTAGTTAGCATCCGGTTCTGTTCCTTGATCCCCTCCAGCCTCCAGGCCTCTGCACCTGCTGGTCCTTCTGACAGGAATCCTGCTTCCTGCAGGAATTCTGTCTCCAGAGCTTCCCACAGCTGGTCTCCTCTGGCTCAAAGCTCAGTTCAGGTATAGCCATCTTGGCTGGGTCTATCTAGAGTGCACTACACCCTGCTCCCCTTAGCTCCCCTCCACCTCCCAGCCAGCTCATCAGTGCTTGTTTATGTCCCCTCCTGTGGTCCTCACCGGGACACAGATTTCCTGTTTTGTTTTGTTTTGGTTTTTTATCATTGTTTCATCACCAGCATGAAACAAAAAGTGTGGGCTCACAGAAGACAATGACCGTGGGGTGGGATGAGCAAAGAGACAGAAGAAAGGAGGAGGAAGCCAAACAGAGGCGGGGAGTGGCAGCTGTCCCAAAGGCTGAGACAAGGTGGGCAGAACAGGCTAGGTGAGATCTGGGGACTTTCTCAAGGTTCCCAGTGAGAGTTCCTTTCCTTTCCTTTCCTTTCCTTTCCTTTCCTTTCCTTTCCTTTCCTTTCCTTTCCTTTCCTTTTCCCTTCCCCTTCCCCTTCCCCTTCCCCTTCCCCTTCCCCTTCCCCTTCTCTTTCTTTCTTTCTTTCTTTCTTTCTTTTCTTTCTTTTTCTGGACACATAGAGCCTTCTCTTCAGGCTGGGCTCTCTTTCCGCAGGGCATCCTGAAGTGGGGCCTGGGTATCTGAACCCAGTTCCCCTGCTGCATGACACAGCCCCGACACCGGGTGTGGACATCAGTTTGTCCCCACACACTGACCTCCCCAAGAGACTTCTTCCTACCTGCTTGCTGAGTCTGGCCCCGGGTCGGGGTGCTCCGAGGCCCATCCCCCGCAGCGTTGAAGGCTGCCACGCTGACCATGTAGGCCGTGTAGCCCGTCAGGTTCTTGAGTTTCACACTGTTCTCAGCCAGGAAGAGAGTCTTCACCCTCTCCGTAAGGTTCCTCCGCTGGACTTCCCAGAAATAGATCTGTGGGAACCAATGGTTGTGGGATGAGAGGGACGAAGACATTAGGCTTCCCCTCTGCCTCTGCCCATCTCAGGGTTCAAAGGCACCCCTGCTTCCAACCAGGAAACAATATGGAAGTAGCTAAGAGCTATTTAAGAAGGATTCCGGAACTTTCCTTTTGTAGCCAGTACCCACCCTCTGCTTGACTGTAAACTTCATCCCCCGTGTATCTTGTTTCTCTGTGGTTGATATCTGTGGCCTGTAACACAGACGTGTCAGCCTCAGAAGAGGAATCTGTCTCACGACCCTGAGCTAGAGAGGCGGGAGCACAATGGCCAGCAGCTTGGCAACGCCACGGCACTGGTGAGGAGCAGAGAGCCTCAGCCCTGGCCCATGTACCACTTTAGCAGCCTCAGCTGGGAAGGCTCCTGTAAAAAGCTCCGCTGTAAATAAAGCTCCTGGCGGTGCATACAGTACAATCCAATCTGATATGTATGGATCACAGTCTGCTGCAGGGGAAGGCTGGCATTTGGTTTGTGACTGAATTCTGATGGCACCATTTGCTACGGGTGTGACTTGGTCAGGCACCATTTCTCTCAGCCTAAGAGAGCTTAAGGATACTCGCTTTCCAGGGTGAGCAAGAAGACTTACAGGCCGTGAGCATTACCCAGCTTTCTAAAGGTATTGTTACATGCTTGTGGAGGATTTTAGGTCCGCAGTGTAGCAGGAGCTTTGTGGAGCCTCCAGGCACTCTATACTGAGCATGGTGAGTGCTTTTAAACACACATAGAAGATCCTTAAACTACATTAGAACATTGAGCCACTGGGATTCTCCATAAAGCCTGGCATCCCAAACCCTGTACAGGATTGGAGATCATTTGGCGCCATCTGCTGGCCAAAGTGGGTTCTGAACGCTATAGGCGTTTCCTTTCCTCCATACCAATAAAAGTTGGAAAGAGCTAATAAAAGTGTCCGCCCCCAGCGTGTGCAAAGGCAGTTAGGACATCTTGTTACTACAAAAGATTTGCTTCTCTACAGCCTTGCTTCCGTTTTTTAAAAAGTCTTTTTATATGGGGGATTGAGGTCTTCATTCATAAAATCACCCACTCATCCACTGACTATGAGAACACAACAGCCACAAAGCTTCTCCTGAATTCACCGTGAGGGGAAGAGCTCCAGGCTAGCTTTACAGCTCTGCACACTCCCTGAGCATCAACAGCTTGGTGAGGACAGTCAGAGAACTGCTGGATTCTTCTAGCCTGAGGAGAGGGATAGACGGATTCCTGGGGCCTCTGTTGAAAAGCAGGGGGAGCTGGAACAGCAAAGGTGGCTGACGAGGGTTGATGGGCCATGTGGGGAAAAACAGGCAGGAGAACGTCATGTCTCAACTGTGTAAGGCACAGTACAGTGGAGACAGGCCGGGTGAAGCCTGTGTTCAGTTGACGAAGAACAGAGCAGATTTATCAGTAGCCTTAGCAGGGTGAGATTTGGAGGGCCGGTGAGGATGAGAACATACTTGGAGTGGGGTTTGGAAAAGAGAGTAGAGGGGCAGCTTGAGAGGGGTGGAGACCATGGGAGGTTGTCTTTGATTTCTTTCTTCCCCTCTGTCTCCTTCTTCCTGGTCTCTGGTGGAGGGTCTCTCTCTCCCTATGCTGAAGATCAAAGCCTGAGCATTATGTATACGGTCTCATGCCCGTGTATCGCCAGAGCACAGCAAACCGTCAGCAAGCATTGTACAGGTTAGTGATGTCTTTATCTCATGGAAGAAGCCTTTGAATCTTCCAGTAAAGAGACCAAGCAAGGACATAATGAGATGTGAACAAAACCATGAGGTTAGGAAAGGGCATTAAAAAGGAGATAAAGGGCTGGGTGGTGATGATGCATGCCTTTAATCCCAGCACTTGGGAGGCAGAGGCAGGTGGATTTCTGAGTTTGAGGCCAGCCTGGTCTACAGAGTGACTTCCAGGACAGCCAGGGCTACACAGAGAAACTCTGTCTTGAAAAATCAAAACCAAAACCAAAACCAAACCAAACCAAACTAAACTAAACCAAAAAAAAACAAAAAACCCCCCCAAAAAACCAAAAAAACAAAACAAAACAAAACAAAAACCAAAAACCAAAAAACAAAAAAACCCAAAAAGGAGACAAGGGGCTGGAGAGATGGCTCAGTTGTCAAGAGCACTTACTGCTCTTGCAGAGGACCTGGGTTCAATTCCCAGTAACCACATGGCACCTCACAACTGTTTATAACTCCAAGATCTGACACCCTCACATAAGATATACATATGGACAAAACACCAATGCACATAAAATAAATTATTTTTAAAAAAGGAGACAAGGGGCTGGAGAGATGGCTCAGTGGTCAAGAGCACTGACTGCTCTTGAAGACCCAGGTTCGGTTCCCATCACCCATTTAGTGGCTCTATAAGTTCAGTTCAAGGGATCTGGTGCCCTCTTCTGGTCTCCTTGGGTCCCCATGCCCACGGTGCACATAACTCATGCAAACAAGCACATAAACACATAAAAGTACTAAGTAATGAACAAAAGAAGAAACAAAGCTCAGAATGCCTTTATGGGCTGCCTGTGACAGGCCTGAGAGGGAGATATAAGGCGTTGTTGGTGAGACAGGGTCAATAGCTAGGGCCATGCCCTTGGGCAGGGCAGTGCCAAGGTGTAGGACAAACAGAATCAGGGTGCCTGCTTGCTGTTAGTAGACCACTGTCATGAGGATATACAGTAAAAGGGACCCACAGGGGCTGAGTCTGGATCCTGGTCCCTAAGGTGACATGATTGGTAGAGTGCCCACTCAAAGGGAAGTGGGTATGTACCAGGCTGTGGGTTCCAGACAGCAGGCACCCCAGTCCATCTGGCTCCTTTGTGTCCCAGGCACCTAGAATCACACCTGACCTGTGGTTGATACATAGGCCAACAGATATGTCATGGGGGGAAGTGGCTGGAGCGGCAGTGGATGACATTAACCCCATTGCTTATCTCTTATTCCCAGCCCGTTTCCCCTTTAATCACTTTCCTGACATATAGTTATGAAATTTTAATAGAATTAAGATATATGTAATTAGTACTCTTT
This sequence comes from Montemys delectorum, assembly GCA_019843815.1. Lineage (NCBI taxonomy): Eukaryota > Metazoa > Chordata > Mammalia > Rodentia > Muridae > Montemys > Montemys delectorum. Next base: position 8,179 of record JADRCD010156980.1, on the reverse strand, counting down.
TTTCTTTCTTTTTTTGTTGTTATTGCTTATAGTGCTAGAAACAGAGCTCAGGGCCTTGAACATCCTCAGAAGCACTCAATCAGCATTGCATCTCTAGCCAACCAGCTTATTATTATTATTATTGTTGTTGTTGTTATTGATTATTATTTTTCCTTTTTTGGAGGCAGGACTTACATAGCCCAGGCCGCTCTTGATTTTACAAAGTGACTGAGGAGAAATCAACAAGGAAGCTGATGAACAGGGGGACAGTCCAGACCCCGTGTGGTTTTAAACAGCCACAAGTAGTTAAGGTTTTCACAAGGTTAGGATTGGGTTAAAGCATTGTCTTTTCATTTGGCTCTGAAATTATCGTATTGGCATCTTGTAAATTGTGATCTTATTGATATATAAACCTGATTGGATAGTTATAATTAAAACAAACAAACAAACAAAGTGACTGAGGATAACCTTGAGTTAATCCTCCTGCCTCTACCTCCTAAGTGCTGGGATTATAGGTGTAGGCCCCTACACCTGTTGTTTTATGCCTGCAGGGGGTTGGACCCCAGGAATCATGAATGTTAACCACTCTACCAGCTGAGCCCTACCCCAAGCCCTCTGGTGTTTTCATAACCACCCACTGTGGACCACTGTCAAGCCAAGCTGATTGCCACCTGTCAACTCCACCGGCTGCCTCTTTTTTTTTTTTTTTTTTTTTTTTTTGAGTTTTCAATAAAAATCACAATTTATTAACAGAATTTTAAGCACAGCAATTAAGAAATGATTGAAACGAGAGAACAGAATGATTGAGAAAGAATAAGAAAAATCTATCTATTTGGGTATGGGCTTGTCTAAGAAGAGTCTTAATTAAGCCTTAGTATTATATCTTATTGATTACAACTCAGAGAGTCCTCAATAAACTCTACCCCTTGTCCTTGTTGGATAAATAACATTATAGGGTGGCTCAGGAGGTGGTGTGTGTGTAGGTAGGAATAATCACTGATAAGGTAGAAGCAGGAGCTGCTATGCTTGACTCCTGCTTCAGGGAATGCCTGTTGAGATTCCTAGAAAACTGCAGGATTATAATTGGAACACAAGCCTTAAACAAATGCTTCAAATTGCGTTAAATCCCTGACCCAGAGTTACCTTTTTTGATGCACAGTAAGAACCTTTACGAGCAAGGTTCAGTGTCTGTGTTTTGGGTACACACTACAGTTTTATTGGGCGTGGCTAGCATCCTGCAGGTTAGATCCAGGAACGGGTTCATCCTTACATGTCTGAAACTCTTTTGGATGAGGGTTATTCTTGTTTCTTTGAGATAAGCTTACTCTTCTTCAGGAAGGCCTGGAACTTACTCTATGGCCCCGCCTCAGCTTTCTAAGTACTTGGATAAAAGGTGAGTGCTGCCATGTTTGGATCGGTACCTGAATGCCCATGTTTTTCCACTTTCATTTTTGAGACAGGGTCTCTCTATGTAGCTCCAGTTGGCTTGAATTCACAGAGATCCACCTGTACCTGTCTTCTGGGGGCTGGGAGTAAACGTGTGTGCAACCATGACTGGCTTGAAATGTTTACCATTTGACCAGCATCTCTCCAGTCCCTCCCTAATCTGGCAACCACCTTCTTCTTCCTGATTGCTGACTTGGACTTTTTTTTTTTTTTTTTTTTAAGATTTATTTATTTATTTATTTATTTATTTATATGAATACACTGTAGCTGTCTTCAGACACACCAGAAGAGGGCATTGGATCCCATTACAGATGGTTGTGAGCCACCATGTGGTTGCTGGGAATTGAACTCAGGACCTCTAAAAGAGCAGTCAGTGCTCTTAAACCCTGAGCTATTTCTCCAGCCCAACTTGGACTATTCTATTCTGCTATTACTATCCCAGGGAATCTGATGAGTCAGGTCATATATGAGTGAGGTCATGTGGAGCAGTCTTCCTGTGGCTCATTTCACTTAACGCAATATCTTCTGGGTTCATATAGCTTTGAGGCAAACAACAAATGGACCTTCCCCAAAAGCAGACAACTAAATGGGTAACAGGAACCTGGAAAGACGCCAGGCACCACCAAACATGAAGTGGAGATTCGAGTCCATGCCACCATGACCAGCCATGCACCAGGACACACATCTGTAATCCCAGCACTTGGGTGATGGAAGCAAGAGGATCAGAAGTCAAAAGTCATTCTTAGCAATACAGTGAATTCAAGACCAGTCTGGGTTATATGAGACCCTGTCTCAAAACACGGCATCTACAGCAGTGGCTGTTATTAAAGTATCAAAAGATAACCAGCCCCGGGACTGGAGAGATGGCTTAGCCATTAAGAGCACTGACTGCTCTTCTAGTTCTGAGTTCAATTCCTAGCAACCACATGGGTGTCTCGCAACCATCTGTAATGGGATCTGATGCCCTCTTTTGGTGTGTCTGAAGACAGCTACAGGGTACTCATATACATAAAATAAATAATTCTTTAAAGAAAAGATAGTCAGCCCTCTGATGAGAAACTAGAAGCCTCCGGTGCCATCGTTGGAAATGTAAAATGGCATAGTTACCGTGGGAAACAGTCTGGAGTTCTTCAGAGGAAATTAAAAATAGAATTACCATATGATCCAGCAATCTCATTTCTGGGAATGTATCCAAAAGTATTCAAATCAGGATCTTGAAGAAGATATTTACACTCCCATGTTACGCCGTTGTAAGATCCACAAAAGCCATGATGTAGAAAATCCTCTCTATTGCACACCTGTCATCCTGCACTTGGAGGCTGACGGTCACGAGTTCAAGGTCATCCTCTGGGACATAGCTAGTTTAAAACCAAGCTGAGCTAATGTAAGACCCTGTCTCAAAAACAAACAAAGAAACAAAGAAACAAACAACCCCTTCTAACTATGTCAGTGGGTGAGCAGATGAACAGACAGCATTTGTGCATTTACAATGGACCATTATTTTGCTTTCAAAGCAGGGAAATCTTGCCACTTAGAGGCATCCTCCTCCTGTGAATTTTGCACTGTCTTTAGACTGCTAAGAGCACCTGATGCTATGGTAGGGCTACATAAGAAGTCACCACAGCACATTCGTCTAGGGAGTAACAACAGAAAAATGTCTCCTGCTCAGGCAGGCCCAACGTTTGCCTCCTGAGGCAGCGACTCCCAGCAGCATGAATCCGCTTTTGGGAACACACAACTGTCTCTGACACTTTCCTTTCTTTGCCCTTCTCTCTCACTTTGTTCCCAGTGGAACACTGAGCTGGGAAACTGGAGGGATCATGAGGGACTTCACAGTCTCTTACTATCATGGCAACACCAGTTTGTTGTTGTTGGGGGAGGGAGGCACCGCTGGAATGGAACCCAGGGACTTGCACATGATAAACAGTTGTTCTCCAGCTTAGTCACTTTCTCAGCCCTTGTTTCTTTAGTTACAGACGAGTCTCATGTAGCCTGGAACTAGCTATATGGTTGAGAAGGACTTTGAGCTCTTGATCCCCCTGCCTCCGCCTTCAGAAAACTGGTATTATGGGTGTGTTTTGCCACAACCAACTTATAGCCTTTGTTTTGATTGTATTTTTAAATTTTAATTATGTGTATGTGTGTGTGTGTGTGTGTGTCCATGTGTCTGTGTGTCCATGTGTGGCTGTGCACATGAGTGCAGGGTCAGAAGAAGGTGTCAGAGATCTAGGAGCTGAAGTCCCAGCCAGTTGTGGGTGTTGAGAAATACAACAGGTAGTCTTAACGAAGGAGCCATCTCTCCAGCTTCACTCTTGTTATTTTGGGGCAAGAATTTTGATAAGTAGATCAAGTTAGCTGTGAGTTCACAATTCTCCTGCCTCAACTCTACTTTCCATTCCAGTGCTTGGATGATAGGTATGTACTACTGTGCCTGGTCCAGTGGCTTTCCATCCATCTGCCCATCCACCCTTCCACCCATCCACCCATCCACCCATCCATCCATCCATCCATCCATCCATCCATCCATCCATCCATTTTTGAGACTATGTAGCTTTGGCTAGCCTTGAACTCATAACTCTCAGCTCCTCTTTCCCTCAGTACTTTAGTGGCTCTCTTTTCATTCATTCAGTCACTCATCCATTCATCCACCCATCCACCCATTCATTCATCCACTTTTGAGACTATGTAGCACTAGCTGACCTTGAATTTATAATTCTCCCATCTCATCCCTGCTTCCTTTCTATACTTGGATTACAGGCATATATCACAATGTATGACCTAATAGTCCACTTTTAAATTAATTAATTAAAATTTGAAACCCTGTATCCCTGGCTGGCCCAGAACTTGCTCTGTAGACCAGGGTAGTCTCAAACTCACAGAGATCTGCCTGTCTCTGCTTCCTGAATGCTGGGATTAATGATGTGTGTCACCAAGGCTCTGTTGGCTCTCTTTAAGGCCACCCTGACTATGCTTTTGTCTGCAGAGGACTAGATGACTAAAGAAAGATTTAGGTTCTTTAGATCTCTCTGTCACTGTTGCAACTCTTCAGGTCTCTTCAGCACCTGCTTACGCAAACGTTGCCATGACAATTTGTAAACATATAGGCATGGCTATATCCCAAGAAAACATTACTTATGTAAAGACAGTGGGCCAGATTTGGCCTATTGGCTATAGTTGGCCAATCTCATTACACTGAGTTATCTGTTGTAATTCCAGCATCTTTTTTTCTAGACAGGATTTCACACATCCTCGGCTATCCTCAAAGCCACTCTGTAACCAAGGATGATCTAGAACTTCTGATCCTCCCCTCTTTGCCTCTCCAGTGCTAGCATTCCTGGGACATACTCCATCGTGGCTTATGTGATGCTGCAGGTTGGACCCTAGGGCTTTGGGTCCAGCTAATCTATCTCTATCCGTAGCTCCTTCCAACACCTCAGAAAAAGCCAATCAAGAGCCACCGGACAGCTGGGTTGTAGTTCTCTCTTAACAGCCCAATAGCTGCTTCCTGGGCTGCTGCCCCCCTGGCTGCTGCCCCCCCTGGGCTGCACTTGCTCTGTCTCTCGGTTTTTCCTTTGTGCTCTGAGCCATCACCAGGATCTTGTCCCAGGGCTCAGGTTCCTGTCTTCTTTTGTTTGCCCTCAGTGTCTGTGTAGGCTCTTCCATTCCATCGCTTTCTCTGTTCTCTTAAGCCCCACTTGTAACTACAGCTTCATTGTTTCCCTTGGCGGCTAGCAGGTTTTTTTTTTCCCCTCAATGGAGACAGGGATTCTCTGTGTATCCTTGGCTGTCCTGGAACTCCCTCCGTAGACCAGGCTGGCCTCGAGTGAATACTTGGATTAAAGGTGTGTGAAGCCACCGCCCAACTGTAGATGTTTTGGAATGAAAACACAGGAAGCCAGACTCCAGGTCTCTCCAGCCCCCTTCTCCTTTGCCTCCCCTGTGACTGAAGTTTCCATCTTCCCCAAGCTCCCTGACCATGACACTGCTCAAGTTTTCTGTTCTTCCCTCAGGCCATGGTTCTCTGTCAGCATCTACTAGCTCCATCCCCGACTTCCTCCTCCTCTTCTTTTTCTACTCCTTCTTCTCCTCCTCCTCCTTCTTCCTCTTCCTCCTCCTCACTTCCTTCTTTTCTTTCTTCTTCCTTTTCCTCTTCCTTCTTTCTTCCTCTTCTTCCTTTTTCCTTTTCTCCTCCCCCTCCTCCTCTTCCTCCTCCTTCTCCTCTTCCAAGGATCTATATAGCCCAGAATGGCTTTGAACTTGTTAGATAGCAAAGGATGATCTTGAACTTCTGGGGCTTTTGCCTCCACCTCCTGAGTGCAGGGGTTACACGTGTTACAGGTGTGCACCATCACAGCTGGATATATGGTACTGGGGATAGAAGCCCCACACTAGGTAAGCACTCTGCCAGCTGACTCTCACCTGAAGCCTGGATGCCCTGTCAACGGCAGCGCTGGTTAGCACCCACTCGGGATGTGGCAGTCCCACCCCTGTGGTTCACACCCAGGGATGGGCAATGTTTTCTGAGAACTGCAGACATCCGCTGTGTTCTATATGGTACCTGGGTACCCACACATTTCCTAAATCTCTGTTAACGCACCACTTTTAAACTCCAACAATTTAGTGGCTGCCACACCATGGCTGGCTCTGCCTGGCGTCTCCTTTCCCTACAGAGGCATATGCTCTGAGTGCAATATTTGGTTTTCCCAGCTGGCGCTCCTGCACAAAGCCTTGAGGGGTATCATCCATCTTCAGAGCATCCTTGGCAAGATGCCTCCCTCCTTGTTACTTCCCCCTCCTCCATCCTGGATGGAAAAGGTTCCTATGCTGGATTTTGCCTTATGCCAGGTGGCCTGTCTCCACAGGCTGAGTGGCAGAGAGAGTGTTTCACCCTGGCACACACTCACTGCCACCTATGGAATGACGGGTTGGGCCAGGAAAACATGGGGTCTGTGGTTCTCATAGCCTGTGTCCCCAGGGCCATTGCATGGAGGCAGTTTTCTGAAATACCATCCAAATATCAGGAACTGGAGTATTCCAGATGTTGGTGAGGGAGGCATTCAAATATCAGGAACCAGAGTATTCCAGATGTTGGTGAGGGAGGCAAGCTTTCACTACAGCCAAGTGCTGCATGCTCCAGCGAGGAAGTTCGATCAGTTCTTTACTCTTCCACACACTGCCTCCTCCAGGATCTGACTGTGCTCTACTTCCTGGCAAGGGTGATTTGGGCTTCTGGATTGTAACACCTGACAGGTGGCGACCTGTCCAGACTCTATCAATTGGGCTACGGTTTCCTCATATAATAGGCACCTTTTGTGGGCATCCATACCCACAATGTAACAGCTTCTAGGCTTTCAGCAGGCTGGAAGGGTTTCAAAGCAGATTTTCAAATTCTGCCAAGGTGCTGTGCAAATTGGTCATCTAATTAGTAGATGGGCCAAGAACCCTGTAGATTTTTTTTTTTTTTTCTGAGACAGTCTCCTGTAGCACAGGCTGACCTTGAACTTGCTATGAAGTCCAAGACAACCCTGAACTCCAATTCTTCTGCTTCCACCGCCCGAGGGCTGGGATTATATAAACCTCCACATCTAGTTTATGCAGTGTTGGGGACTGAACCTGGGCCTTGTGCATGCGAAGCAAACACTCTACCCATGGAACGTCTTACATGACTATGGGGCTGGAGGTTTGGGCACTGTGTGCATTAAAGCAGAATAAGCCTTGGTGGAGGTCTGAGGTCCTCGGATCAAGTTCAGCCCACCTCAGAACGCCACAGTGTTTATTTCTGCCAGCTATGCATATGGCCAAGGTCACAGGTGCACAGTGGCACCCGAGGGCCATCAGGAAGGGCCTGGGACCTCCTCCCACTTACACAGTCCTCGCCACCCCTTTACTCCTCTGCACCCCATTCTTCTGCCAGATCACCCATACCTTGTAACCTTGGATGTCTCCATTCTGGTTGTCCAATGGGGGTGGCTCCCAGGTCACATCTAGCTGTGTGGCAGTGGCACTGTGGATGGCCACATTCTGCGGTGCTGCCGTGGGCACTGGAGGACACGGAGGTTGGAAAGTGAGTGTTCACGGGTCTAAGCTATGGGAAGGGAGGTGGGCTAGGGCAGGATGGGGGCCCTGGGTCCTCAAACTCACCTGCCTCCCCGACAAAGACCTCTTGTGGCGGGCTCAAGGGTCCCTCACCCACAGCGTTGTACACACTCATCCGGATCTCGTAACGCCTGTGCTTGCTCAGATCTATGGGGGGAGAGTGGGGATCAGGAACACAGAGGCCACAGAGCCAGTGGAAGGAGTCCTCCAGGGAGGCTGGACCTACAGGGGGTGGGGGAGGAGGCATAGCTACCATTCTAGTGCCCCATGTGACAATGGGGAGGAAACAAGTGGAAGGCCTTAGATGCTTGGGCTGCACCCTGCCAACACGAATAGGTGACACAAAGCCTGCGAATAGGTGACACAAAGCCTGCGTCTGCTCTAGGGTCATAAATACAATTGAATCTCCAAGTCAATAGTGTTGAGACTGAGGGCAGCAGTGCCGATGGTCCTGGCCACCCCAGCTGGAGGGTCAGACCTTCCTTGCCTGTACTCTTCCCACTATGACAGACGCAAACCATTTCAGTCATGTCCTTGCTGTGTCCTCACCTGTCCCCCTCACCAGCCCTTTTCTTCCCCTCCTCTTTTGGGGCTAGGGAGGGAATCCAGTGTCTCTCCAAGGTTGAGCACAAGCTTTGTTATTGGGTTGCATGTCACC
>JADRCD010156971.1:0-19574 GCA_019843815.1 Montemys delectorum | reverse complement strand
TCTCTCTCTCTCTCTCTCTCTCTCTCTCTCTCTCTCTCTCTCTCTCTGTCTGTGTGTGTGCACTCAAAGGATGGGGCTGAGAGAAGTGGACCAAGAGTGTGGGGACTTCTGGTGGGGATACTTTCTAATCTAATTTCATCTTTGTTGACCAAATTATGCATGAGGCTATACCAGTCCTGAGCATCAAAAACAGCATCCCTGGGGCTGGAGAGATGGCTCAGCGGTTAAGAGCACAGGCTACTCTTCCAGAGGTCACGAGTTCAATTCCCTGCAACCACACGGTGGCTCATAGCCATCTATAGGGGGATATGATGCCCTTTCCAGGCAGGCGGATGTATATGCAGCAGAGCACTCATACATTAAATAAATAAAGTTAAAAAACAAAACAGCATCCCCATTTTATAGAGGAAGAAACCGAGGCTCAGATGGGTGAATCCGCACAGCAAGGAAGCGGAAAGAACAGAATTTAAGCCCATAGAATCGGTTAGTCTTCTCTCTACATTCTGTCCCCCTTTTCCACAGCAGTTGGACACTGCCTTGGTAGGGGAACCATCATGGTAAGGGGACACGCCAGCCCCCAATATGGATTTACTTCACCTCACTATCACTTATACTGCAATTCTGAATGCCAGGCCCTGCTCTAGGCACTTTGCAAATGCTGACTTAGAGAGTCCTCACAGTATCCCGTGGGGGGGAAACACCACTTGGATATCATTCTGAAGAAAGCAGGCAGAGGAAGTGACTTCTCCCAGGCCACACAGCTAAGACAGCTCTGAAGGCGACCTTGCCTCTGGCAGCCAGGCTTAGGATGATGGGAGCTGGGACAGGGGAGGGATGTTGGGCCGAGGCCTGGATTCCTGGGTTGCTGCAACTCCCCACAGGCAGATGTGCCAGGCCTACAGACTCCCCCTGCTTTCTCATCATTGTGGTAGCTACAGGAAGCCGCCCTTTGAGGGTCTCTCCTCAGCCAACTGCTTTCTGGGGGTGTGGGAAGGCATGAGTAATTTGCAACTCAGGCAGGGGCATGCCTTCCTCAAGGAAGGAGGCAGTGGGAGGCAGGCAGGCCTGAGAGAAGCCCAGTGCAAGAGTATGTGAGGTGGGCCCTTGGGGTGTGGTGGGGACCCCCCATCTATGCCCTTCTTATGGCAGATGGACACTTTGACCACATACCAGCAGGTAATGACAGCCTGACAGGGTCACTGTATTATGTTACAACGGACTCTTCCTACTTCCTGGAATGCACATAATGTAAGAGGGTCAGAGGACACCCTGTCAACTATGCATTCCAAGAATCTGAGCTGCCGTGATTAAGAACTCTGGAATAGTCTTAAATACTGAGCCTACCATTTTAGGATTTGGTTTAGTCTCAGAACCCTTTCTGCTCTAATTTTCTGAAGAGGAGTAAATAGTCTCTGGAACTGGGGCTAGAGACAGATGAGTCTCCATTGAAGGAGTCCCTGAGGCTGTCTGATACCACATCCCTGACCTAAGCATTGTATGAGTGAATGGAGGAGTCAGCTCTGTTGGCCTTGCTGTGTGACCTTGGCCTTGACATCTGTATCAAGATGTTCTGTCTAGTCTGAGCTGATGAAGGGCACTTCCTGGCGCAACACCCCCCACCTCCCAATAGGGGCAATCAGGCAACGTGTGGAAGTATCTGTGGGCCATAGAAAGAATGTGAGGGCAGGATGCCCAGTGGGAAGGCCGCCACTGGGTATGGAGCAGAGGCTAGCATGAGATTATGATGTCTAGGCTTCTCGGCTAAGAACCTCCAGAGACGGGATGTCCTTAAGGCTGTCCCCCAGGCCAGATACTCCCCTGAGACTCAGATACAGAATCAAATTGCCCACTTCCTTCCCATCCGACAAAGAGTAAAACCAGAGTGGATGGGCCTGGTCCAAGATTGAATAATGTGCCGGGGTAGGCCTAGACTAGGATCCTTCTTCTTTTATCAGCACTTCTCAACAAACAAGAAGTCTTGGGGGTTGAGGGCAAGGGGAACTGTGCCAGAGCTGACTTCTTCCTTCCTTCCTTTCTTCCTTCCTTCCTTCCTTCTTTCCTTTCTTTCCTTCTTTCCTCCTTTCTCTCTCTCTCTCTCTCTCTCTCTCTCTCTCTCTCTCTCTCTCTCTCTCTCTCTCTCTCGTGCTTCCCAAGGCCCAAGGCAAACAAGCAAGGCCTCAGCCTGGCTGTCCACAGTCTCTCTACGAGCTAGCTGTTCTCTTGGGTGGAAATCAGTGGCAGTGGTGCAGGCAGTACCCACTAAAGACACAGGGAGGACCCCGGGTCTCGTCACCCCAGCCCAAGCACAGGAAGGAACAGAGGCAAGAGTGTTTCTTGCAGGGCCTCAGGTTCCTCTTCTGGGTCACGGACATAGGGCTCAGAGGCTGAACATCCTTGGGAGGCTGGGTGCTTTCCTCAGCTCTCCTGGCTTCCCATCTTCCTACCAGCTAGGATACAGGCTGAGAAGAGACTCGGGGTCACCAAGGCTCCAGAGGAATGCAAAGCAAGGAACAGAGCCCAATAGAGGCCTCTTTCCAGGATCCAGCTAAGAATCCTCACTAGGGTCTCTGTCCTGTGTCTAACTGTGTGTCCCCAGCATAGTCCTACACCCACATACTGACCCCACATCACATGAGGGTCCCTTTTCTCCGTGTACCTGCATCCCTCACTACATAGGACCCTGCTGTTCTCCCTCCCAAGATCTCCCTGTTTTGCTGCTTGGGGCTGAGCAGGCAGGGTAAGTGGGGGAGGTGAGAAAGGAGGAGGGGAGGAGGGGAGGAGGGAAAGTCCACATCCCCCGGCTGGCCAGGCATTTTCCCACCGCCTTCTGGCCACAGCAAGCTTGGCCTCTCAGGTCCCCCTCCACCTCGGTTCTGGAGTCTGTGGGAACCAGACAGTTCAGTCAGGCCAGCCAGCATGCTTCCTCTAAAGCCCCAGGGGACCTGGGAAGGGAGGAGGGGAGTCGCACTTGCTGAAGTCAGGGAAGCTGCCCAGGGTTTATGGAGGAGACTAAGCCACCTGCCCAAAGAAGGGCAGCCACTGGGTGCCACCTCATGGGACATAAGGCCCTGGCTCTCTATAGAATACTAAAATAGGGGCACACCAGCACTTTGGCCCCTTTGCCTCACCCCATACCCATGGCCCAGATGAGACGAAGGTTCAGGAAGCCCTTTCGTTCTGTTTCTTGCCGTGCTGGGGTGACATGAGGTCTCAGGTTCCTGTCTGTCCCTCTGGTGGGTCTCATGCAAACTGCCATGCATCCTATTCTACCCAAGAGAAGGTTCAGTTGTCTCTGCTCAGTACCTAGGGCAGCCATGAGTTCTGTTCCTACCCTCAAAGAAATGTGTTCATAGAGTCACAAGAGGAGTGGTGAGATGGCTTAATGGGTAACTTAATGGGCCCCTGAGTTCAAGAACCTACATGGTGGAAGGAGAAAATCAACTCCCACAGGCGGCTCTGACTCCTGTGCCCACGCAAGCACACACACACACACACACACACACACACACACACACACACACAAGAATATAATACAATTCTGGAAAAAGATCTTAGGGAACAGGGACCCAGGGACCTAGGGACCCAGGAGAGGTCCCACTACTGTACAGAGTCCAAATAAAGACCAATGTTGCTTTTAAAACTTGGATCCTCTGTCTGCATGAGAGTGAAGGGTGTCTTGTCAGTTCTCATAATGGGGAAGGCCCTCTTTTCTCTGGGTCCAACCTATGCTGCCCTCGGCCAGCTCTCCACTTTGTGCCTCCCCTCTGTTTTCATCAGAGCCTCACAGACATGGGTACCCTTTACTCTCTGCCCCTCCTTTCCCCCTGGAGCTTGGGTGAGCTCTGAGCCTCAGTTTCCACCATTGTAAATGGGGCTGATATTCCATAGAACCCAGACAAGATGACAGAAACAAGCCCAGGAGGGGATGGCAATGGACATGCTGATGCTCCCGTAGAGCGTCCAGTTACAACCAAGGATGGAAAGCAACCCCATAGGCCAGCCCAGCTTTCCCATACTCTGTGGATCTTGGCTGCATTTCCTGTCTGCCTGCCCTCATGCCCTACTTTCCCTTCCTGGGAAACTCCCCAGGAAAGTCCCCAGCAGGAGAAAGCCTCACCCAGGATCTCTCCAGGCAGGCCCCCACTCCTGTGCACCCCTACAGTGCCTCCACTCCACCACAGTGCCCCACACAGAATGCAGCATCCTGGCCCTTAGCCCCAGCCACTCAGTAGACAGACCTTTATCACCACACTGGCTTTATTAGCCCTGAGAACCACAGAGAAATTCTTGAGGGTTCCATTTCCCCACATCCCAAGTTCGTCAGGAGGCCCCCAGGGACCTGCCTGACTGCTCACTTCTGCCTTCCCGTTCTCACAGTCCTTGGCCTGCCAGAGCTGGATTCTTGCTGAGTACCCTAGGTCCCAAGTCTGAGTCTCCGGGGAACAGTTGACAGAAGCCTTACAGAGGGGCTGCTGCAGTCAGTCACTCAAAAAAGAACATTCCCGGTGTCCGGTAAAGACAGGGGGGTAATCCCAGCGGATAGCCAGAACCTCCCTGGACAGGGAAGCTCCCAGCCATCCAGGGTTCCTTGGAGTCAGCTGGCAGGGGCAGTGGGGCCCGGTGAGAGGCTGAAGGAGTCGAGGATCCAGGGGTGGAGACTGCAGAGGCCAAGAGGTGTTCAAGGCCTGGGTCAGTCCCCATACAGAAATTCAGTGTCTGCATCCGGCACTGGTAGCTGCTTCCAATGCTCTCAGGAGCCACACCGGGTGTGGGGGCCTTGCCGAGACTCTCAGTGTCAGAGAAGGCAGATGAAAAGCCGAATGCTGGGCATGGTGAGGGCGAGGTGGCTTCAGAAAGCTCCCTTGGGCCTCCAGACTTTGCCGAGCCCATCTCTTTGGGCCCAGTGGGCAGCTGGGACCTGACGTCATGGGTTGTTTGGCACATGTTGGCTGGCAAAGACCCCATCAGGCCCCCAAAGCTTAAGCCTTTGGGGTTTGGCACCTCTGGTGGGAGTGGGCACAGTCTACCAGTTGTGGTGTTGGGGGTTCCTGGGTCCGGGCTGGTGGCTCTGTGGGGTCTGTGGTCTGCCTTGACAGGGCCCTTGGTACCCTGGGCACCTGTGCGCTTGGTGAAGCGTCTGCGGCGACGGAGGAAGCTGCCATGCTGGAACATGTCGTGGCAGTCAGGATCCAGGGTCCAGTAGCTGCCCTTGCCTGGCTTGCGATCATCACGAGGCACCTTGACGAAGCACTCGTTGAGAGACAGGTTATGGCGAATGCTGTTTTGCCAGCCCGGCCGGTTGTGCCGGTAAAAGGCAAAGCGGCTCATGATGTAGCGGTAGATGCCACTGAGGGTGGCCCGCTGACCCGGTGAACTTTGGATAGCCATGGCAATCAGGGCTATGTAGCTGTAAGGGGGCTTGGTGGGCTCTGCAGAAGGAGCCAAGGATTCTGGTGATGGTTGCTGCTGCATGCTGGCTGTGTTGCTGACACCGCAGAGCCAGGCACGGCCTTCAGAGCTGGCGATCTGCACAGGCTGCCCAGGCTGTTAAAAGACCCACTGGCCCAGCCTCCCAGCCTAGAAAGGCAAAAAGAGGTGGGCCCACCACACTGCCCTTCCCTCCTCTCTCACCGCCCTTGTCAAGTCTAAGGAGGCGGGTAAGGGGGGCCAGCAGTCGGAAGCTGTGAGCAGCTGCGGGATGAAGAGGTGGGAGGGCAGGGACTGGCCCTGAAATTGAGTGAGACAGGGGCAGACAGACAGACAGACAGACAGGGACAGACAGACGCACACACACAAACACGATAAAATCAGACATGTAGAGAGAGAGAGAGAATTAGCATACCGAGAGAGTGCCAGCCACAGCAGAGGAAAAACCGAAGAAACCAGCAGACAGAAGGAACTGCGGAGACACAGATACCACCCAAGTTAGAGCAGGGGGGAGAAGGGGAAAATCTAAGCAGAGTCCGTATGGAGTGAGAAAAGCCACAGAGCTTCTCGAGTATCCTGGTTCTGGCTTTTACTCTCCTCTGCCGTTCTCTTCCCACACTGTGGAGCCCTCCGGGCCACACTCTTCAGGCCTTGGGTAGTGGCCTGTAGACTTTGGAGGGCTACAGGGACGATAAAGATGTTGCTCAACCCAGTTCCCCTGAGCCCTGGCGCCCTCTAGTGACCGATGTGGGGAGGACAGCCAACTGGACCGAGCCCTCAGCTTCCCATCTCTGAAATGGAACTAAGATGTCAACATTCAGGCGATGGTGAGGACAACAGAATCCCTAGAATTCCTAGAAGCCGGTGCCCTGGGAGAGCTTAGCACACAGGAAGTGCTGGAAGTTCTGTGGACTCGTGCTCCCCCAATCTCAGCCTGGGGCTGGAGTTCGGCAGAAGCCAGGACAAAGTCAGCCATGTCAATGGGTCAAGTATTTTACTCCATGCCCTTTTTCCCCAAGTCTGTGGTCAACGGTTGTGGGCTTAGCCAGCTCACGCACCCCATTCACCCTCCCACCTCAGACCAAGACTGCTGCAGAGACCATCACAGCTTCTTTTGAAGAGAGGAGGGTTCTGAGGTTCAGGGAGGTTAAATAACGTCCCGAGGTTGCACAGTGAATGAATGATAAACCTGGCTTTAAAATTAGGCACTAGGCACTGTTTAACTCCTTAACATCATTTCATTTGTGAGGGTCAGGAGTCGGGGGAGCCATAGGAACCCAGCTGGAAACAATGTGTGGACTCCAACAGCATAAAGACCACGCTGTTTTGCTCTGTCCCCCATATCCAGCACTGGGCACTGGAACACAGCAGCAACTCAATAAACATTCCTGAGATGACTGGGGGAGAAAAAAAAAACCAAAAAAAAAAACCAAAGAAATTCGGTTCTTTGTCAAATCGTATCGCTTTCTCCCCATAAGGTGGTGGCTGGGGGTGGGGTTCAGGGAAGAACACATGCTTAACGTGCACAAGGCCCAGAGGTTAATTCCCAGAACAACAACAACAATAACAACAACAACAAAAAGAAAAAGAAAAAAGAAAAGAAAAGAAAGAAAGAGAGGAAGGAAGAAAGAGATGTCTATTATTCTAAGAATCCTATAAATAAGTCCCAAAACGGGGAAAAAAGTTACCTTCCTCATAAGGCAAGGAAACAGAAGGCTGCTTGTTGAAGGTTCTCCTCTCTGTCCTCAGAAGTGTGTGGTGGTCAGTGGGCCATGGCTGAAGCTGGCCCCTGGTCTCGGACTCTGCCGTAGAGCTGTGTTCATTTCTCCAAAGACAGAGTCCTCAAGGTATTGGTGCTGGTACCCAAAGCCCAGGATTCTGTTTTGGGCCCCCCTCTAGGTCCCCTAAAATAGAAATAAATAATAGGTAGGACAAAGGGCCTAAAACCCAGAGCACCTGGGTGGTAGGGCACTGAGCTGTAGGTTGGCCCTACTCTAAACAGGTCTTAGGGTGTAAACACTGGGAAGCAGTACTTCAAAGCAAACTGGAAGCGCTTTTTGACAGGGTTAGGCTGGCTCGAAGGAATGAGCTGTCCTCATGTTGGCCCACTGACAAGTGATTTTGTCCTATATCGGCCTGAAGTTCAAGGGGCCTCCAGGTCAAGATCCAGCTGATTCCAGGACTTCCTGCCTTCTAAGACTCTGTCCTCGGAGCAGATGGGTGAAGGCTATTTTGGACTATGTCTGTTAGTGACCTGGTCAGATATCTCCACTGGCTCAGCGAGGGCAGGGTGAGGATAAAGTCCACACCCCATGGCAGACTGCTTTTAGTAGATGTGAGAGAGGAAGTAGCCATCTTGGAGGCTCATTCTGTTATGTCAGAAGGTGAGCCTGCTGCTGGGGATGCTGGGCTGGGAAATCTTGTGAGGCCTCAAGGTACAGGAGTTTCCCGTGCAGGAGGAGCTGGTGAGCGAAGACATCAGGCAACCCTCTTCCCACATTCTGGGTCTTCCCACATGCTTGTCTTTGGACCAGATAGCTGTACAGGGATGGGAGGGGGAGCTGGGAGGAGGGGGGGCTGGGACTAGGAAGGGCCAGTGAGAGGCCATTTGGGAGACGTTGGAGAAGAGGAAGTGGTTCACATGAGGCAGGTGAGCCTCTTCTCTGGCTGGTCTAGAGGACCTGGATACTCCTCACCAAACAAAACACAGACTGATGCTCAGGCTCAGGGTGGCCATCCTCAGGCGGGCCTGCAGTTCTACTGGCACAGAGACGGGCCAAGAGCTTTGCATCCCAGCTGGTGCCCACTTTGTGCTCACATCCTGTGTGCCCGTGCCCTATGCGCATTTCCATGTCCTTATCCCTGCCTACTCCAGGCCCGTCTACCCCATGCTTCACTATGTATGTCCCTTGCCTCCTACCCCTATGATCACTCTGTGACTTTGGGCCCATCCCTTGCCCATTGCTATTCACTAATGCCTGTCTTGTGCCCACTGTCCCTGATGGCCCACTTTAAACATGTGCCTGTGCTTTTGTCTCACCTTCAAGGACCAAAGGTGTCCTTGTCTATGCTCTCATGGACCTAAAAAGAATCTATCACCAGTCCTGATAACCACATTTCCCCCACCTCATCTTTGGTGCTTCTGTGTGGTGTCTTGTTTCCAAGAGATGCCCATTTTGAGGCCACCCTCCTACGCCCCCAATCACAAGTATGTACTCTCCGCTGTCCAGTCAATGTGCCCATGTCCCCTGCGGCACACTGTGGGTGCTTACCCTGGACAGCAGCGCATGTCCAGCAGCTTTGTGTAAACAGAGGTGTGCTTACTCTCCAGTTGGGTGCCACCCACAGCAGTGAGCTGGGCTCCAGATATCACTAGCAGCAGGCCTTGCAGTGCTCAGGCCACCAGTGGAGGCGCCTGCGTGTCCACAGGTCCATGGTGCAGCTTTCTGCCCAGCACAAGGTGGCTCCGCACACCCGCGTAGACCCCCACCCCCGATATCGTCAATGCCAGCACCCTCCTTTGCCCTCAACACAACATGACATGGACCCCGAGGTCCTCCAATTACCACCACGGGAATTTTTGCCTTCTTCTCCTCTCAATCAGCAACACTGATAGATAAGTCTGGCAGTAGGAGTAATAGTCCCATTGTAGAGACTCTGGTAGTCTGAAGCCTCATTCGGTACAGTGCTCCTCTTGTATGTAGGAGGATCTGGGTTCCATCCACAGCACCACATACAACCAGGTGAGGCCTCAACTCGGAACAAAAGCTACAGGCGACTAAACAATACTGATAGCTGGATAGTCTTCCCAGGAAGAGCACACCAACCGATTTTGCAATACCAAAATGGTAAGTCCTGAAAATGTACATATACAAGTGTCTTAGCCAGTGTTTCTATTCCTGCATAAACATCATGACCAAGAAGCGAGTTGGGGGAGGAAAGGGTTTATTTGGCTTACTTCCACATTGCTGTTGATCGCCAGAGGAAGTCAGGACTGGAACTCAAGCAGGTCAGGAAGCAGGAGCTGATGCAGAGGCCATGGAGGGATGTTCCTTACTGCCTTGCTTCCCCTGGCTTGCTCAGCCTGTTCTCTTATACAACCCAAGACTACCAGCCCAGGGATGGCACCACCCACAAGGGGCCCTACCCCCTTAATCACTAATTGAGAAAATGCCCCACAGCTGGATCTCATGGAGGCACTTCCCCGACCGTAACTCCCTTCTCTGTGATAACTCCAGCCTGTGTCAAGTTGGCACACAAAAGCAGCCAGTACACCAAGCATGCACTGTACAGATGGAACAGGTTGTACCGGTTTAGGAGCACACATACACCATCACTACCACCACCATCAATAATGACAGGAAAGAAGAGGCCATGAGTTTGAAAGAAAGCAAGAGGCAGGGTACATGGGGGCGGGGTGTGGAGGGAGGAAAGGGAAGGGGAAATGATATAATTATAGTATCTAAAAAATCATTAAAAACAGCAAAATAAGCCTACATAAAACCCAGGCATGATGGCACGTAATTGTAATTCCAGTACATGGGGGGGGGGGTGTAGAAGCAGGAAGATCAGAAGTTCAAGAAGTTCATTCTCTGCAACATAGCAAGTTCAGGTGCTTGAACAAGTCAGTGGACTCTATTGCTTCTGGGGTGTGGGGCTCAGGAGCTCTTGGTGGCTCAGGAGCTCTTGGTGGGGCGGTCCGTTTCCTTTTCACCACCACAGGCTTCTGGCTTTGAAGGATGGCACTGGCTCTGCAGATGGCCGCCAAAACGCAGATCAAGGCGGTACTTGTTCTTTCGGATCATGTGCCTGATGCTGCTGAGGGTAGCCCGAGCATTCTTCTTGATGGTGGTCCTCACGTAAGAAGTGGCAGGTTTTTGCTGACCGGATCTGTGTTTCATAACTACTACGACCCCTTTGCCATCATCCTCGGGCTCCACTCCGACGGTCTTGCGGTGAATTAGCCCATTGTATCGGAAGGAGTTTTGGGCCTTCAGATTATTTGGCTCTGTGCTGTACGTCTGCTTATTCCTCTTGATCAAGAAACTGGAGCAATTCTGAACGACCATCCATTGCAGATGCGCGGACATGGCGGCGGCTCCTCTCCCCACGGCGGCTGGAGACAGAAAGAGGCCAATTTTTTTTTTTTTAAGATTTATTTTTATTTATGTGCATATGTGTGTGTCAAATCTGTGCAGGTGCCTGTGGAGGCCAGAAGAACCCATGAGATCCCCTAGAACTGAAGTTGTAGGTGGATCTGAGTCAGCCACCAGACGTGAGTATTCGAAACCAAGCTCCCATCCTTTGGAAGAGCCAAAAGTGCTCTTTATGGCTGAGCCATCTCTGCAAACCCTGCAGAGGTTTTAATGGTAACAGACACAGTAATAAGCTCAACGGCTCAGGAGCTCTCTTTCATCAGGAATGGTCCTGAAAGTTCAGGTAAAGGTCTGGGCTCCTGCACCAGGTTCTCAGAGCCTGTCCTCCCCTGCTGCTACACAACGGCGACCTGCTAGTAACAAACTGTATGAGCTCAGGCAAAGCTTGGAGTATAGATTACCACTGTGTGAGGTGTTTGATTGAAAAATGGGATAATGCAGTATCTTCCACAAGGAGCTGTGCGAAGGCTTAGGTGGGCACCTGCCATTAGTCAAGGCCTTGAACATAATAAGTCTTGTGACTTTGGCCACTGGGACTGGGTGCTTCGGCTAAGAGGTGCAGCACAGCTGTTCCCATCCCTAGGTCTCCTCCAGTTCCACAGCTGGTCAGATGGGAGGACCTTTAGAGTCCTTACCAGGATTTCTGAAGTCCTCTGAGGTCATTGGACTCTAAGAGTATCTGAGATTTTGTGCCTGGTACCCTGGAACCTACTTCTGGGCACCTCAAACCTTAGATCTAAGTTAGAGAGGAGACAAGAATGGATGAAGAGATCTAGCCCATACTGTGGTCAGGCAAAGGGCCTGGGATATAGGAGGATTCTGGCCTGTGGGACCACTCCTTTCCCTTTTCTTTCATGGCTAATCTGAAGCTATTCTGGGCATCAGAGAGGACCAGCTGTGAAGCTGGAAGAGGAGACAAAGGTCCAGAGGAGTTGCCAGGCTATCTCTATCTGAGCAGAGAGCACAGGGCAATCTGAAGGCCAGCTAGGGCTAATGGAACCTGTACATTTCAGAACTTAAGAGTCAATGAGGGTGTTGGTGAGCATAGATTCAGATGCTGGGGAGAGAAGCACTGGAGGGAAGGATCTGGAGGATGACAAAGTTGGGGTCACAGGTAGAATGGATGCTGAGGGGGTACTGGGGGCATGGGAGATGAGGATGTGGTAGTTAGACAGATGACGCATAGACATTTAGAGGGACAACAGATAAGTAGCCAAGAAAGGGAAGGCAAGCAGGTGTGGAGGGGACCAATGAGAGAGCTGGATGTGGAAGAGCAAGTAGGGCAGAGGGATGGACCTGTGGGCAACAGGAGAGGGGTGGGTGTGGCTTGGGGCAGACAGAATGATAGAACTGAAGGCAGGGTGCATATTGGGGGCAGACAGAGCCAGGCTGATGGAGTGGGAAGAAGAATGAAACTGACCATGGCGGGAGAGCAGGAACACAGGGCACAAGAGGCAGGTGGAGATGAGGAGAGGGCGTGGCTGAGATGCAGCTGAGCTGGCCAGGCTGACCTGGTCTGTCCTGCAGGCTGGCCCACTGGCTTCCCTCGGGGGGCTCCTGGCAAGTGCTCCCCTCATCACTGAGAGCCTGAAGCTCGGTAACTGTGTCAAGCACAGGTGGGTCTCAAGAAAAGAGGTGACGTCAGAGAGTGACCACAGCTTGTCCTCAGACAAGACCAATTTCCTTCTTTTCAAACAGGGTTTACCTATCATGAGTTCAAAGCAGGGATGTGGGTACCTGGGTGATGGCCAGTTGGCTGCACTCTCCGATGTCACGAAGTCTATACTCTGGTATAATAAGGCGTTGAGTATAGATGTACTGAAGAGAGGTGATTGCCAATCCCTAGAGTGTCCTGTTAAGAGCTTCGCCTATTCATTCTGGGTCAGAATAAAGATTTCTTGACTTTAAAAAAAGGTGAAAGGATATAAAGTAGTGGCAGTTTTGTCATATACAGAACCATGGGGCCACATCTCTCAATTGCCAGGATGAATAGAAGCTGTGTTGTAAGGAACAGTGATGTTCCTGGACCAGCTCTCACAGAGTCCTGTTGGTTGTGGAAGGACGAGGTGCATTCAGGGAACAGTGAGCAGCCTGGGCCTGGGCCAGCTGGGCCTGAGAGTCTGAGGGTGTGAGCATAACTGGGCATGTGTGTCTGAGGGTGTGGGTGTAGCTGGTTCTCTTACCAGTGTCGTTTGGTTGTACAGAGTCTGTTAGGCCATGGAGTTTTGGTCATACTGTTTTCACCAACCCATTACTCACGCTATGTGCTGTTCTGTTTAGAACACTGCTGCAGGTAAACTGTGGCGTCGTTAACCAGTGTTAACGCCTGCAAAAGCCCACTTGGTAGAAATTCTCCCAGTGAGGTATGACATGCTTTCCTACACCAGAAATACTAGCCAGCACTTCACACACACACACACACACACACACACACACACACACACACACACACACAGAGTGAGAGAGAGGGTGAGGAAGGAGAGGGAGAGGGAGGGGGAGAATGTCTATTTAAAATGTGGCCTTGTAATAACATCCTTGTTTGTACTAAAGTGAAGGCTGGCTTTCTCTCTCTCTCTCTCTCTCTCTCTCTCTCTCTCTCTCTCTCTCTCTCTCTCTCTCTTCTGAAATAGGGTTTCTCTGTGTAGCCTGGCTGTCCTGGAACTCACTCTGTAGTCCAGGCTGGCCTCCAACTCAGAGGTCCCTCTGCCTCTGCCTCCCAAGTGCTGGGCTTAAAGGCGTGTGGCTGCCACCACCCAGCTGGCAATGTTTCTTTATTTACTCTAAACTTCCAGGATTCAAGTTCTTTGTCAAGAGCTGGGGTTGAGTGTATGTAGCTCAGTGATAGCACCCATGCCTACCATGCCCAAGGCCCCAGCTTTAATCCCCCTGCACCATCAGAATTAAAATCAACCAACTTATTTTTTCCCACTATACACATGTCTGAATCCGGCTGCTTTGCAGAAGCACTTAAAAACTCTCCCAAATATCTCCCCTGGGCTTCAAATCACCAAGTGGGGCACATCAAGCCCCTGTCATCACCTTGACCATCCAGCTCCCCTCTCCAGAGCAGCAATAGACACTGTCCCTTTCATTAATTCCTTCCCAACTCCTCCAGTCCTGGTCTCATCTGAATTCTGTGCCTTCTGCTTGCAACATAAGTGTCGGTTTTGGGGTTACAAATACATTATAGGAAGCAGGGAAATGTGCAGATATGAAATCTATGCAGGGGAGAGAGAAGAGAGGCAGATCATGAGTGTCCTTGGAAGCTAAGCTTTAGCCTTGGGTGCTGGGACAGTGGTGGGTGGGGGTGAAGTTGAAACCAAGGTCATGTGTGTTCTGGTGGAATGAGGGGGCGGGGAAGCGATATCTAGGATGCCTCCAGAACACTGCTGTGAACAGCAGTATGCAAAGGGACAGGCCTGCAACCAACCATTCAACACTTACTGAATGCCAGCTGCAGGTCAGGCACTGTGTTTAGTGTCACCCACTGGCAGATCACGGTGTGGTAGGAAGAGATGACAGACTCACTTCAGGATCATGGAGGGAAGCAGTGAGTTAGAAGTTAGTAAGTTGACTCTGTCTTTCTGTGGGGTTCCTATCCTCTTCAGATCTTTTGAGATACCCAGGAAGGGCTAACCCTCTCAAAGCAGAAGGGAAGGGTGAATGGGGGTAGGGACTGTGGGGGGCAGGAAGTGGGCAGTGTTTGGGATGTAAATAATAATAAAAAGAAGTTAGTGAGTTAAATCAATGGGCACATCAGGGAAAGCTGTCTCCAGGAAAGATGGTTAAGATGATGGGAAGGGAAGGTAGAGGGAGTTAGCAATACAGGGAGAGGAACATCCTGTGGGAAACTCTAATGATGAGAAGAAGCATTTAGAAATGGAAAGAAATAAAGTTGGAGAGGAGAGAGGGACAGCAATAAGTTGTGGGAGGGGCAATTTCTGTGGCCTCTGTGGCCAGGGTGAGAAGAGGACCACAGCACCGGGGGCAACGAGGAGCCGTAGATGACTCTGATGACAGGCAGGTTGTAACCATCTCATCACTAGGGAGGACCTTCTGCAGAGCCTGTGAACATTTGTGAGATGGACTCACCATGTTCTGGGCCATACTGGTGAAAGCTAGGGAAGTTGCCAGCTAGTGACATCATTAGAAGGAGGGACAGAAGCCAGATGAAATGGAGACTAAAGTTGGCTGGAGAGATGGCTCAACTAGTAAGAGCACTGACTGCTTTTCCGCAGGTCCTGAGTTCAAATCCCAGCAACCACATGGTGTCTCACAACCACCCGTAATGAGATCTGACGCCATCTTCTGGTGTGTCTGAAGACAGCTGCAGTGTACAAATAAATAAATCTAGAAAGAAAGAAAGAAATGGAGACTAAAGAAGTTTGGAGGAAGGAGTTAACAGGGGGACACTAAGTGACTTAGGAGAGGGGAGCTGAAGATGTCCTGGTGTGCAGTTGGCTGCTTCTGGCTCAGGGGAAGTTTTAAAAGCCCCATCCAATGCAGGTAAGTCGGAAAGTTTGCGGTGTCTGAGCAAGGGGTAGTGCCTGAGTAAGAGGTCCCTGAAAAGAAGGCTCCTGAGATGCTGAAGTTGGCCATTTGGGGGTGAGAATTACAAGAAGGGGTACTTTTTAGATTATCTGTAGGGTGAGGGGAGAGGACCCCAGGCGATGGAGAGGTCACAGGCTGCTGCAGGCTAATGCTAGCTAATACTAAGAATGTGTGGAAAGGTCTCTTGTGTAGATAGGGGACCACTATACTCAGCCTTGAGGCCAGGTGGATGGCTCAAAGTCAGGGTTCATGGGTCTGTGCCAACACTACAGCAGGGCACCAAGGTTTTGTGAGTTCATGTCCTGCCCTGCCCAGGCTTTTTCAGGACCCTGCTGCACTTTACAGCAAAGCCAATCCACCCTGCGGTGTCGGTGTTGGTGTTGGTGTCATGTAGGTAACCCTGCTGAGCTTGTGTTTCCAGGGGATGCTGAAGAGGATCTTGGCCCATCTTCCCAGCACAATCCTTCCTAGCTTCCACTTTCTATCTGTGCCACCAACCAGTCCCAGAGATGCAGAGGATCTCCGGTTCCTCCATAGATTTCTTATGGACAGGTTAGGCAACAAGCTAGGGAGGGTGCGCTGGACCTTAGTGTCAGGGAATCACCAGGTGCCTGAATGGAACTCAGACACAATGAAAATGAAAGACAAGTTTCACTTTCTATCCAGTTTTTCTACTCCAAGGCCCTTTCCTTTCACTGCTCCAGATGGAGCCGGCTCTCCTGGAGCCTGATGACAAGGATGTACAGTGTGCTTTGGCCAGGATTTTGTGGGTGGAGGAAGTCTCCAGCCAGCAGTAATCTTGCTCCACCGGGCACCTAGCCTCTTCTTCTAGCCTACCTGGAAACGGCCTATTTCTGTTTTTTTTTTTCTTTCTTTCTGAGACTATCCTGCTATGTTACACACTGGCCTCTGATTCCTGGACTCCAGCATCCTCCAGCCCAGCACCCGCTACATAGTGGGACTGCACAAGACCCTGTGCCAGTCTGATTCTTCTCAGGACCTGCACTGTCACACCTGGACAGGCAAAGTGCTTCTCACACCTATTCCTGTCATAACAGGAGACAGTGAGTGGTCCACGACTGACCTCAGAGAAGCCCAGGGACTCAATGCTCGCCAGCTCCCCACTCTTGTTCCCTGCAGGCACTCCATAGGCTACACTTGTCCCTCCTATTTTGCCATTGCCTACTGAGTGACTGTTTAGCCTTGTGCTGGCCTGGCTGAATCCTTCCCCATTGGGTCTTGGGACCTTTAATGACTTACATTGCTGCTCTATGGCATCATCAGGGACAGCTAGGACCCAAAGCTGTGTGTCTGTGACCCTTTGCCACCTCCTGAGAACTACATGTCGGATTTACAGGTTCCTGGTGGGGTCTGTAATTCGCTGAAATTATGGGAGAACTTTTTCACATGGATGTATTTTTCGGGGAGGGGGGTGGATGGGCAGGTTTTGAAAGCAGGAAGGTTGAGACAAGATGTCAGTATTTAGCCCAGGCTAGTCTTATATCAAAGTCCTTCTGCCATAGCCTCCCGAGTGTTGTAGACACGCACCACCACACCTGGTTTTAGAGTCTGTGTTTTTTATTATGAAGAAATATTTGCACTGTGAAATATGTTGAATAGTTCAGGCCGCCCCAGCCCCTGCTGTGTATGTGGTGGAACTGAGGCTCTGAAAGAAAACAAAAGCCCCTAGTGCAGTGGCTGTTCCAGCCAGCATGGACAGAAGTGGAGAGTCAGGTCTCCCCTTCACAAGCACCCGTGGGAGGGCATTCTTATTCCTTCTTCCTCTTGGTCCCATGATATTTATGCAGAGTCCGCTCAGACCTGTGAACACGGGGGTGGGGGCTGGGGAGGGGGAGACAGGCACAAACATTTCGTGTGATTAACAAGAGTAATAATTAGTTGTCCCTTTGGGTTGGCTTGGTTCCAGGACCCCATTGAATGTTGAAATGCATGGCAAATCCTTTAAGGGGTGGACTATTTACACAGAACCTGCAAGGGTACGCCTACATACTTTAAACCATCTCTAAAAATACATCAAATCCAAAGCCAATGCCAGGTGCCTGATGTGTTGTTTTGGGACCGGTGACTGGGGAAAAAAGCCGGTAGATACATTCCCATGTATACTCCAACTGGAGTTGGGGTTTTAGAAGCCAATCTGAGGCATTCGGTCCCTCCAAGTGTCTGCTCCCATGTGTCAGAGGAGCCTTTCGGATTTCTAGATCACAAAGGGTAAATAATGAAGAGTGGAGTCTGCATCCGGGCTGGCTGCCCGAGCTCACATTTGAGTCCTGACTCTTGCTTTACCTGGGGCACCAAGCCTCAGTTTTCTTCTCTGATAAATGGGGTAGCTTTAGGAGGGTGGAATGAGGATCCGGCTGAGCTGCAGTGTTTAGCACAGCGACAGTGTCCTCGGTAGAGAGCCCTCACTGTTGCCATCAGGTGTAGAGGTGATATTCAGGTAGGGAAGGTTCTGGAGGATCTGAATCCTTATACCAAAGGGGTTCCTTTACTACTAAAGTGCTAGGAAACAGTGGCCAGCAGTGCCGCCAACAAAGCAGGAAGATGCAGGCGGGTTTCCTGCCCTCAGGGGAGCCCAGGCCCCATTCTCTTCACAGGTCCTAACTCAGGGCCTTCTCATGCACGGCTTCCCCGCCTCCCCCAGTCAGAGGGCAAGATGGTCCCACTCTCTTACCCCTTCTTTTATCTAGTGTCTTCCACTAGAATGCCAGCAGAGTACAAGCAGAACTTTGCTCACTGTGGTGGCCCCAAGGCCCAGCACGGTACCTGGCACGGTGTGCACACTTGAGTGAATGAGGAATTGGAGGCTGGTGTGGTCATTTCATCATTGGCTAAGCTCAGTGCTGAGGTCTCTGCCTCCCCATCGGCCATGAAGCAGCTCTGATGACACCCATTCCTCTGTTTACCCACAGGGATGCTTACTGTTTTATTGACTTGGTAACCATAAAAAAAAGAGTCCCGCCACCCCCTGAACCTCGCTGGTTCTCTCTCTCCAGGAACCTTCACACTAGGAGGTGCTCCTCCCTACGGTTACAACTGGGAATGACCTGCCCTTGCTGTGTG
This sequence comes from Montemys delectorum, assembly GCA_019843815.1. Taxonomy (NCBI): domain Eukaryota; kingdom Metazoa; phylum Chordata; class Mammalia; order Rodentia; family Muridae; genus Montemys; species Montemys delectorum. The sequence goes on along the minus strand of JADRCD010156971.1, from coordinate 1,359 downwards.
TGTTTGGGTCAGCTGCCTGACCTCTCTGAGCCTGAGTGTTCTCCCTGAGGATAAAGCCACCTCAGACAGTAAAAGATGACGCTAAGGCACCACTACCAATTGGACCACGCTGATCAGTTATCTGTGCAGAGAGAAGAAGAGAACTGAAGAGGAGGAAGGGGCTTCGGAGAGGTGAAGGGTCCAGAGAAAAGGGGCACAAGGGCGGTGTCAGGAGGCCAAGCCTCTGGAGCGCTGGAGGGGCGTGGACTGGTGTCAAAGAAGGGCGTGGTCTTGGAATTCAGCTCTGAAGACTGGTGGAGAATGACGCTTCCCCGGGAGGGCCCCTGGAAGCTGTCCCTGCTCTGCTTCCCGCAGGCTCCGGAGCCCAAGCTCCGAGGAATGACCAGAGGCACTGGGCCAGGCAACTTCTGTGTCTCTTTAATCTCCTCCAGGCCGGTCTGCCCCACCCGACCCTCCCTCCTGCTCCCCGCCTGTCGGGGTGGAAGCCCGGGACCCTTCTCCCGGGTCTAAGGACTAAGGCACCAGGTGGCTTGCAGCAGGCCGGCCGAACACAAACGCACAGAGCGGACACAGAGGACGGACGCAGACAAGCGCAGTGGGTACGGGGCAGGGGCGAGGCTTCCACCGGCTCTGGGTGCGTCCCAGCCGCGGAAAGGCCGGGCCACCCGCGAAGGCTGCGGCGTCCGGACGGGTGGAGCGGCGCACACGGCGCTCACTTGCCGCCCTTGCGCGACAGGCACCGCGGGAGGCAGAAGAAAGTCTGCTTGAGGCGCGCCAGCAGCGGCCGGTGTGAGTCCCGCGGCGATCGCGGCACCAGGCGCTGCAGGGTCCCCTCGGAAGCGGCCGAGGACGTTGTGGTGGCCGGCGCCGCCGATGTCGCCGTGCCCTGGCGACAGCGCCTGCAGAGAGGCAGCAGCGCGCGCAAGTCCTCCTCGTCGCGGAACGGGATCTCCCCGAAGCGCTCCTCCAGCTGCCGGCGAAGCTGGGGCAGGGAGGGGGAGCGGGGCGAGCGTCTAGCTTTCACCTCCCCCACCCCCCGCCTTCTTCCCACACCTGGCTCCTCTAAGCGCCCTCTATCTCCCTTTTAAGACTTTAGAACCCTCACGGGGGCGCCCCGATTCAGCTCAGGTCTTAACGTCTCCTGGAACCCGACTACTCAGACTATCCCAACTGCATTAAACTGCCTTCTTGAGTCTCTGTCCCCATCCCTAGACTCAAAGTCACCACACACCCGGGATCTCTTCCTTGTCTACTCTCGGCTTAGGGCAGCCCTGGGATCCCCTATGCCATCTTCTGAGAGCCCTCCATTCACTCTGATCACCTCTCTCTCTCTCTCTCTCTCTCTCTCTCTCTCTCTCT
>JADRCD010156970.1:0-12310 GCA_019843815.1 Montemys delectorum | reverse complement strand
ACACACACACACACACACACACACACACACACACGACAAATGAATAGATAAATAATGTTTTTAAAATAGATAGATGTCATCAGATGTGGTAGCATATTCCTATAACCCTAGCTCTTGGGAGGCAGAGAAAGGCAGGCATCTCTGATTTTGAGGCCAGCTGGCCAAAATAGGAGGTTCCAAGCCAGCCAGGGCAGCGTAATGAAACCCTGTCTCAAAAACAAGACACGGCAAAACATGAAAGAGGCCTAGAGAAATGGCTTAGCAGTTATGAGCAGTGACTGTTCTTTAAAGGAACTAGGTTTGATTTTTAATACCCCATACCAGTTTACAATTGTCTCTAACTCCAGTTCCAGGGGATCCAATGCCCTCTTCTAGCTTCTGTGGGTACTAGGCAGGCACAAGGTACCCAGACTTACATGCAGGCAAAACACCTGTTCACATAAAATATAATAATATAGTAATAATAATAGTAATTAATAATAATAATAATAACAACAACTGTTCAGCACAATGGAGAAAATGGACCTACTCCAGGTAAAGGGGAGGAGTGTGTTTCAGTGATCTTTCATGAGAGTGGAGGAAGGGGGGAAAAAGAAGAAAAAGGAGGAAGGAAGGAAGGAAGAAAAGAAGGAAGGAAAGAAAGGGGGGTAGTGTAGAGGAATTTTAATCCAGCAACATGGCTCCTCTGGCAAGGGATCACATCCAAAGACCTAGGTCTGTGTGATGCAGCTGGAATGCAGACACACCACACATCTTTAATCCCTCTGGCTGAAATACAGACATACTCTTAACACACATCTTTAAGGTAAAATTAGTTTTGTAGAAAGAAACATGTTTGAAAGCTGTGTTTGAAAATGATGAGGGGCAGACAAAATGGTGAGTCAGAGAAAGATTTGGCAGATGAGTCAGAAAATGGATATGCCCAACTCTCAAAAGAACACCACAGGAAAGAGAAACTGTTTAAAAGCAGTGCAGGGAGAGAGAATCAGGCAGGTAAGAGTCAGTGCAGTGAGTGCAGGGCAGTGGAGGTGGGTTTGTTGTGAGTTCATGTAGTTCAGTGCAGGTCAGCAGAGGCAGCTGAAGCCAGAGAATAAGAAGTCAGAAGATTAGAACGAGTTGCCAGAGTTAGTTTGAGGCCAAGCAGAGCAATTTGGTGAGAAGCTGTGAGAAGCCAGATCGAATCAGTCAGCTTGGAGAGGAGTTTGAGGCAGAACAGCTGAGTTGAACCAGCCAGCCAGAGTTCAAAAAGAGCTAGAAAAGGTGAACTTATTCCGCAGCAAGCCTCCAAGATGACAATTACATCAGGTGAATAAAAGTTACCTTTACAGGGAAAAAGGGGGTGGGGTCCATTTCACAATACATCACTGCAAAAGTTCAGAATACCAAGAACAAAGAGAAGTGCCTACAAACGTTCTGAATGAAGAAAATGAGCCAGGTGTCGTGGTACATGCCAGTACCACTAATACTTAGGAAGCAGATGGGTCAAGAGTTCCAGGCCACCCTGAGCTACAAAAGGAGACCCTGTCACAAGGAAACCAAGAATCATAAAACAGAGTGCCACCATATCCAGCTGTAGGCTGGAAGTTTGAACTCAGTCCTCACATTTTGGTTTTCCCAGCCCCTAGTGGGTGGTTTTGTTTTGTTTTTAGGTTTATTTATTTTATCTTAACGTATATGCTGACTTTGCCTGAATGAATGCATGTGCACCATGCATGTGCCTTATGCCCGAGGAGATCAGAAGAGGGCATCAAATCCCTGGAACTAGAGTTGTGAATTATTGGGAGACATATGTAGGTGCAGAGACCTGAACCCAGGTCCTTTGCAAGAACAAGCGTTCTCAGCTACTGAGCCATCTCTCCAGCCCTGCAGTGTGTGCTTTAAACTCATAACTTGCATTAGTCTGGTCACACCTCATTTCAAGGGCCTATTAGACATGTGTAATCTGCGGCCGCTATATTGGCTTGAACAGTGCCCAGGATGAAGGGAAAAAAGGAGAAGATTCATTAAAGCAGCAAAGGGATTGAAATTGAAACCAGGTGAGAATTTGTAGCAGATTTTGACTCAAGTCACTTTCCTTTTTGAACCCTCATCTCTGTTCCATGGATTAGGTGGGAGTATTTGGACAGGCTTGGTTATTAATTAACCGACTGCTAGCCAAGGCAGGAAGTTTGAGGTGGGGGTGAGAATACAGCTATCGTAGCCTGGCAGTGTCTTAGTAGAAGGGGACAGAGGAGGGTAGGGTAAATTCAGATCAGAAAACTGTGTGAGAAGACACTGTCCGGGGCGGGGGTAGGGGATCATTGGGTAAGGCTGGGAGTTCAGAGGGGCTGTCTGCTCTCTTATCTCCAAAACCAGGCTGCGGCAGACTCTGAGCACAGTGGGTGGAGCTGAGGCCACTGAAGGGTCTCCTTGTTTCCTGATGAATACTGGAATCCTGGCAGCTTTTTTCCTAAAGCTGCTTAGGAGCCCGTATGACCACTTAGGCCTTGGGAGTGAGGCAGGCCTCTTAGAAGTGAGCTGTGTGTGGGTGGCAAGCTCGTTGCTTGCTGCTTCCTTAGAGAATTCCAGAACTGTCTGTCTCTCCTCTCCTCTCCTCTCCTCTCCTCCTTACCTCTTTCCCTCCCTTCGCCGTGTAGCCTAGGAGGTAGATGGCCTGGCACTCTCTGTGTACTCCTCACTGCCTTTGAACTTAGGCTTCTCTGTCTTACTTTCTCATCAAAATATGAATTATTGTTCCAGCAGCTTTAGGGCACAGACCTGTCACTGGGAGCCCCAACCTGCTAGGCTCTGGCCACCAGGCCCAGTATGCCAATTAAAGACAGAGCAATTAATGGTAAGAGACAGAGAAGAGAGGTTTAACCAGTATGACCACACTGGGAAGTCCAGAGACCCCAGGTTTATTATCAGTTTTGGTTCTGAAGGCTGTAAACCTCATCCGAGGCTGCCACGAGTTTTACTGTTGGCGGAAATTAAAAAAAAAAAAAAAAAAAAAAAAGTGAGAACAAATGCTTGCTTAGGCAAAAGTTGTGGGTCTGTTAGTTTCTGTCATTGTTGACACAAGGTCACACTCTGTAGCCCAGGCTGGCCTGGAACTCACAGTACTCCTCCCGATTCAGCCTCCTAAGTGCTGGGATGACAAAGCTTGGCCGAGGCAGGAGTTTTAATCAGAAGAAAAGCCACAGAGAAGCCAGGCTCAGCACTGACTGGGGTGGGAGAGCTCAGGTTCCTGACAGTACTAAGAGTACTTACAAATCTGACGTGTTAATAGCTTTAAAAAACCCTCTCTTTCCTGGTTTAAGGGAATTTCCCCACGTGACGCACGACTCAATGACCAGTTTGTCCTTGGAGACATCCTGGCATTATCTGTTGCTGTTGGGTGCTTCTCTGATGATGAGCGGATAAGGGATGGGGTACCCTTCCACACATTGCTAATAAGGAAGCAGAGATGCTGGGTAGCTAGCGGCACCAGTGGACTAAGGGTATGGAGGCCTATGCCTCCTGCCCCCAGCAGGGTCCTATTGCCATTTAGCTGGAAGAAGTCCATATGGCTTGAGCAAAGCCCACTGCTTCCTAGAAGATAACCCCTGCTCTGAGGTGAAGCCTGCCTCCTCACTGCTGCCTGGCTTGGTTATAGTTCCTTGATTGAAGGATGCTTATCCATGAATTGTCTTCCCAAATGGCAGGTTTGGGTGACTTTTGAAGGTCTGAAACAGGACGTTGTAAAAATGGACAATAATCTGCAGGACTCGGGACTCTTAAGAGCCAAGCCATCTCTCCAGGCCCTGAGCACCGTTTAGTGCCATTTGTAAATGCTATGCAGTAACAAAGTAAAACAAATGAAGAAGTCCTCAGAAACCGAATTCCTTTTCTTAGGCCTCTCCTTTCGTGTGTTTGTAATATTGTCAGTAGCGCTTGCAGGCATGCACAGAAAGCAGGCTCGTAGGCACAGCCCCACTCTGGTTCAGAGGCAGCCTAGAACAGAATCTCCCTTTTTCTTTTACGGACCCAGACTCAGGTAAAACCAGAGGCAGGAGAGAATTACAGAAGGAGCTAGTATGAGTTGGAATTGATATTTCAAAAGATTTTAGGGGGCTGGAGAGATGGCTCAGCGGTTAAGAACACTGACTGCTCTTCCAGAGGTCCTGAGTTCAATTCCCAGCAATCACATGGTGGCTCACAACCATCTGTAATAGGATCCCATGCCCTCTTCTGGTGTGTCTGAAGACAGCTACAGTGTATTCATAGACATAAAATAAATAAATCTTAAAAAAAATTCTTACGGCTGGTAAGAGGGCTCATTGGATGAAGGCGCCTTTTATCATGTCTGCCCACCTGATCAGGCTCAGTCCCCGGGGGCCTGACTCCTCCAAGCCGTGACTCCACATGCTCATTGTAGCATGTCAATGAAGGAATAAAAAGTAATTTAATTATTTTACGAGTGTTCTGGCTTCGTATACGTATGTACACCAGGTGCATATCAGGTTCTCTTGGGGCTCATCAAATCCTCTGGAACTGGATTGGATGAGGTGGTTGTGAGCTGCCACATGGGAGCTGGGAATCTAACCCAGGTCCTCTGGAAGAGTAACAAGTACTGTTGACTGCTGAGCTACCTCTCCAGCTCTACAATGTGATTGTAGAAAAGTTGTATTATTCTAAAAGATTTTTAAGGGTTGGAGAGATAACTCAGTGGTTAAGAGCTTATATTGCCCCTGAAGTTGGACCAGAATTCAATTCTCAGCACCTATGAGTGGCTCTCAACCAGCTATGAGTGTACTGTTGGGAGATTTGACACTTCTTCCCTCCAAGGATACCCTGAGTTCATATGCACCCCCCCACACACACACACAGACGCACATACACTAAAAACAGCTGATCTTTTAAAAGTTTTTAGTATACATTTTAATCACAAGGGTTAAGATGATGAGAGATCCTTGGGAAGAAGGTAAGATTTATGTGAGAGCTGGGTATGGGCATCTCAAGGAGAGTTTCCCTTAAGCAGTGGCATATTTGCCATTTTGGTAGCTCTCAGATTAACCCTAGGGCTGCTAGGACCCCTTCCCCTTCTCTCTCTCTGACACGTGAGACAATACAGAGTAGCTCCTGAGATGCCGTGGGTGGGCTGTAACCTGAAATAAAACCAGGGGCCACTAGGGCTGCACAAGGCTTCAGGGTGGGTCTTTGTACTGTATGTGGGGTTTCAGATGCAGTTCCCAGGAAACTGTAGGTTTGTACCTGGTAAAGGAGAAAGGCCTTAAACAAATGCTGTTCATTATTGGGGGCCATTCTTTGTTCTCAGCAGGCTAGAGGCTTAAGCCAGACTCCTGGCATTCCTTTTCCTTCTCAGGGCTGTAAATTCTCCAGTCTTTCCATTGTCCCAGTATGCGATTCCAGAATTTGTTGTTTAGTTGTGTTTTTTGCAATACAGTTTCAACAGTCCAGACTGGCCCCAAACTTACTATATAGCTCAGGTTGGCCTTAAACTCCTGATCCTTCTGCCTCTCTCTACCTTCCAAATACTGGGATTACAGGTGTGCACTAACCTACATTCCAGAACATATTACTGAGACTAAGACCTGCAAAGGGGACTCTCTCTCTCTCTCTCTCTCTCTCTGCCTCTGCTGACAGCATACCCCAAAGCCCTTCCCTTCCCTCTTCCGTTGTCCCCACCTTCCCTCCCTTCTGTCTCTTCCCTGGTAGCAGGGAGTATACGTGCAGGCCACAGTGTCTACCTCAACTGGTCTTTTGAGAATTTTCTTTCTTTTGGAAACAGGGCCTCACTATGTAGCTAAGGCTGACTGGCCTTAAACTTGAGATCCTCCTGCCATGGTCTGTAGAGTGCTGGGATTTTGGTCCTGAGCCTCCATGCTCAGCTCGGCTCTCTGTATTGTTTGAAGTCACGTCTGTCCTTTTCTGGGCTACTAAGCAGCACATCCTATTGCTGATGTATAAGTCACTTAAGTAAGCTGCTGCGCTGCAGAGATGGCTCCTGGCTAAGAGTGCACGCGCACTGCTCTTGCTAGGACCACAGTTTGGCCCCCAGCATCTTTTTGGGTGTCTCTGTCTAATGATTGCCTGTAACTCCAGCTCCAGGGGATTCATGCCCTCTTCTGGACTCCTTGGATACCTACACTTACCTCTGCTCTTATATATGCACATACCCCCTCCTCCAACACACACACACACACACACACACACACACACACACACACACACGTGCGCACACAAGTGCGTGCATGTTAAAGATACAAATTAAGAAAAATCAGTTGCTAATATGCCCAAGAATATTACGTTCCCATTGGTGTATGAGCCACAGGCATTTGTGCTTCTGTATTTGCATACGCATGAAAACTTTAGAAAACTCATGAAGATGAAGGCTGATAGGAGAGTAAACACATTTCAAATTTTGATCAATCTTACCAAACCATCCTTTATTCAGATTGTTACACATTGTGTAAATAGTGCCTGATAGTTCCTACATTTAAAATCTTTTTTAGTCTGATGGAGAGTAGTGGTGTGTGCTGGGTAGTTTTATGTCAACTTGACACAAGCTAAAGTCATCTGAGAGGAAGGGACAACATCAATTAAGAAAATGGCCCCTTAAGATTGGGCTGCAGAGGGGCTGGAGAGATGGCTCAGCGGGTAAGAGAACTGACTGCTCTTCTGAAGGTCCTGAGTTCGGATCCCAGCAACCACATGGTGGCTCACAACCACTCGTAATGAGATCTGACGCTCTCTTCTGGTGCATCTGAAGACAGCTACAGTGAATTACGCCAGAGTGAGCCAGGCCGGAGCGAGCGGGCCGGCAAAGGGCTTGAGTTCAATTCCCAGCAGCCACACACATGATGGCTCACAACCATCTGTACAGCTACAGTGTATTTATACACATGAAATAAATAAAATAAATCTTAAAAAAAATTAGGCTGCAGGACATTTTCTTAATTAGTGATTAATGGGGGAGGGCCCATTGTAGGTTGTTTCATCCCTGGGCTGGTGGTCCTGGGTTCTATAAGAAAGCAGGCTAAGTGGGCCATGAGGAGCCAGCCAGTGAGCAGCACTGCCCATGGCCTCTGCATCAGTTCCTGCCTCCAGGTTCCTGTCCTGTTTTAATCCCTGTGCTGACTTCCTTTGACAATGGAGACTTAGAAGCTTAAACAGATTAAACCCTTTCCCCCCCAGTTTGCTTTTCGGCCATAGCGTTTCCTCACAGCAATAGAAACCCTAAGACACGATGTACCTGGATGCCCTGGCATCTATGTTGAGGAATCCAAAAAGTCCCAGCCCAGCCACCCGTTGGAAAGATCAGTTGACAGGCAGTGATGGTAAAGGCAGGGCATCCGTTCTGACCCTGAGGGTTTTGAGCGTGAATAGCTGGCAGCTCTCAGACTGTAGCTTTCTAGTTGATCATTATCATAGAACCAGTCAGTAAGGCAAGGCCTGCCAAAGATAATGAAGTCCATGCTGCCCTGGGCTGGTTTTAGTGTCTATCAAAGCCCATTTACCATGCACACCTGTTCCCTTCTGGAACCCAATATGAAGCCTGAGGGCAGTATTCAGAGAAAAGTGAGGCCAGAAATGTGGCAGATGGCACAGATGGCATCAGCCGGTGTCCAAATGCCACACAGAGGAGATACCAGCTACCAGGCGTCATCTCGGTTACTTTTCCTGCTCCTGCAACAAAGGCAACTTGAGAGAGAATTTATTTCAGTGCATAGTCCACAGCAGGGGAGTCAAGGCACTTGTTCAGAGGACCCCAGCCAGGGAATGGTGCTTTCTACAGTGGGTGCTGGGACTTCCCACCTCAGCCACATCCTCAAGATAAACCACATGTACAGTCCAGATAGATACCTGTCCCAAGTGATTCTAGATTCTGTTAAACTGACGGCTCCAACCATCACAGGGACTTGATAGCATCCAGTCCTTTTCACCTGACTAGATTTATTAAAAAATGGGCTTTGTAGAGCCGGGCGTTGGTGGCGCACGCCTTTAATCCCAGCACTTGGGAGGCAGAGGCAGGCGGATTTCTGAGTTTGAGGCCAGCCTGGTCTACAGAGTGAGTTCCAGGACAGCCAAGGCTACACAGAGAAACCCTGTCTCGAGAACCCCCCCCCCCAAAAAAAAGGGGGGGTGGGGGGGCTTTGTATTCTAAGGTTCTCTGTTCTCCTTTATCTGCTTTGTTGTTGTTGTTGTTTGTTTGGGTTTTTGTTTTGTTTGTTTTTTGTTTGTTTTTTTTGAGATTGGATTTCTCTATATAGCCCTGGGTGTCCTAGAACTGGCTTTGTAGACCAGGCTGTCCCGGAACTCATAGAGATCCACCTACTTCTGCCTCCCAAGTGCTGAGATTAAAGGCCTGTGTTTAAATACAAAGCACAAACACTCATGACTACACTGTCCCGCTTTGATTTCTTTCTGCCACAGGGAAGCCCTGGGCGAGTATTTGGACGGGAAGAAGGAGAGTGAGGAGGAGCAAAGCAAGAGCTACAAACAGAAAGAAGAGAGCCGACTGGTATGAGCTGGCGGCCGCCATGTCTCTTCCCCTGGTCTTCCTAGGCAGGCAGGCAGGAAGTACACCTTCTGTGTTGCTGACTCTAGATGGGGCTGAGCTGGAGTCTGTCCTGTTTTAGGGTTCCCTACGAGTTTGCTTTCAGATTGTAGGTTCCTGTTAGGAAGGGTGGCACATAAGTACAGGCACCCAAGAGATGAGGGCGAGAGTGCTCTGCCTGAAGACTGGCCTAGGACATGGTATGAGCTGGTCTCAAAAACAAACAAATGAGAAATTGGGGCAGGCTGGGTGGGTGGGGATGACCTGTGTCAAAAGCATGGATACTGGATTTCAGGTCTCCAAACACATGTAAATGCGGAGTGGGCAGGGTGGCAGAGGGTCCAAAGCAAGCTGGCTTGGAATTCACTGTGTAAGGCTTGTGGGTGGCACACACCTTTAATCCTATTACTTGGGAGGCAGAGGCAGGCAGATCTCTGTGAATTTGAGGCCAGCCTGGTCTACAAAGGGAGTTCAGGACAGCCAAGGGTACACAGAAAAATCCTGTCTGAAAGAAACAAAACAAAAGTTCATGTAGACCAGGCTGGCCTTAAAACCAGAGATCCACCCGCCTCTGCCTCCTGAGTTCTAGTATTAAAGGCATAAACCACCATGTCCAGCCATATTTTTTTTACATGATTACATTTAACTTCTTTACTTTATGTATCCCGGGGTGTACATGCCATGCTGCCTGTGGCAATCTGAGGACTTGTGGCAGTGGGAGTTGATTCCTACAGTGTGGGTTCCAAGGGTTGAACTCAAGGCTTGGCAGCAAGGACACTTATCCAGTGAGCCATCTCAGCAGCCCAGAATGTTCTAACTTCACAGCTTGCCACCTCTCTGTTTTCCAGAAACTGACTAAACTCCTGCTCTGCGGGACTGAGTTGGTGACAAATATTCTGGTAGCTACAGACATCAGAGAGATCCACAGGAGGGTTGAAGAGGAGGAGACAAAACGGCAGAGGTGAGGGATCAGCAGCATTTGTATGCCACTGTGACCGCTCTTCAGCTCTCCAAGTCCTTGGAGCGAAAATTTGTCCAACTTGGTCTCATGGAATCCCCTCCTGCTCCTTAGGAACCCATCGTCCTCCTTTCCCTGCCTCCTCCCTCCTCCCTCCCTTCCTCAAGTGTCTCAAACTGTACTGTGTGGGTGTGAATGGAGGGCCAGTCCCTTGCCTCTGATAACACGGGACACTCAACCATGGTCTGTTCTAAAAATAAGATCAATAAGAGCGAGGATTGTTGGAAGTCACAGGAGGAGGCTTTCGGCTTTTCTTCAGAGATTGGAAAAAACTCAGCGCTGGGAAGGCCAAGGAGGGCTTAGGTTGTTGCGTAGGCATCTCAGGCAGAGGCGTGCAATCTCAGAACATGCTTGGGAGTGGCAGGTGTGGCTCAGATGGTGCCTACAGCCCTGGGAATGACGCTTGCAGGTGAAGCCTGTTGAGTAGGAGGTGCTGGCAGAGCGCGGAATGACTAGGGGTGGTGGTGGGGTGTGTACTGCACCTGAAGTCATTGCTTGCCTCCAGTAGTAAACTCTGCGGCTCTAAAGCTGCTGCGGAATTGATGGAAACCTGGGCTTGGAGCGCCCCCTAGTGTTTAACCCTGTCTCGAAAGAACAAAACAAAACAAAAGGAAATTGTGGTCTTGCTTGCTGAGTGACAATCAGTATAGAGTCAGTGGCCTTGCGTTCGGTGGTGTGGTCCTAGCTACCATTTTCAGAAGAGCTCCTGTCTCAGCTCTGATGACTTCCTCTCTGCCACATCCTCAGTGTACTCTGCACAGGGCCTCTCTGGAATTTTTAAAAGGCATTCCTGATTTCCTTCTTGTGCATCCTGTTAGTCTAGCTGGGGAGGAACGATCAGACACCCGAGGCTACGCTGTTAGTAAAAAAACACACATAAGAATTTAAGAGCTGGGTGTGGTAGCTTATGCCTGTATTCATCTCAGTACTTGGAAAGTTGAGGTAGGAGAGGGACCTCAATTTTGAAGCCACTCAGGGCGTGCCTATGGAGGTCCAGGCCAGCTTCAACAAAAAGAGTGTAGGTACCACTTGTACTGGCTGCCAGGTACTGAGACACACCTCTCTCCCCACCCCCCACCCCCGCATCCCCCTTCCCCTCGCAACAGATCATCCTTTTATTAACCCTAGCGACAGGTGTACAAAGTCACCGAGGTAGATAGATGCTTCACCCTCTCCCCTGTACAGAGGAGGAAAGTGAAGCAAGCATGCAGGGGCCAAGCGCCGTGTCTCGAGTCCACCCACAGTAAGGCCAGGATTTGAATCTCAGCTGTTGGTAGTGACTGCGGTGTGCTGCCATCCCACCTGGCCCTGTGGCTCCATGTGGGCATAGGGATGTGTGTTAATGCGGATGTGCTCTGTTAAATCGAGGCTGGAGTTTATGGAGGAGAGGCTTCGTGTGAGTCACTCGTCCTGATGCTTTGACAACACACCCTACAAGATGAGCTTAGGGAGGAGGGGTTTCTTGTGGCTCACTGTCCACAGTGGCACAGAAGCCACGTCATCAGGAGCTCCAGGTGGCTGCTTGGGGCGGGGGTGGGGGTGGGGGGTGGAGAATGCTGGTGCTCAGCTCAGCTTCTCCTTTTCCTTCAGCCTCAGGCTTCAGCAGAGGTTTTCCCACCTCAGGCGCCTTAATCTTGACACGCCCTCCCAGCCTGGCCAAAGGCTCAGTTCTGTTGTGATCCTAAACCCTTTCTCACTGATGAACGACATCAACCATCCCACATTTCAATGTAGATTTGAGCAGGGCATTAAGAGCTGGGGGTTGGGGAGGGGGAAGGGATGTGGAAGGATGGTCATCTGTGCTTATGTGTGTCTGATTGTCAAGGGACAAACTTGCTGTCGGTCTTCCTTGGCAGGCGTTTCACTTGGGGATGAAGCACTGGGACCCACATGATAGAAGCAGAGAATTGACTTCAAGTTGTCGTCTACACACGTGTACTTGCACATGTATGTGCATGTACACATACATATACAGACACAATAAATGAATGAATGAATGGATAAATAAATAAGTAAATAACAGGCAATCCAAAGTTAAGCTAAAAATAGTTTCTCCAGAGTTTGGTTTTGCTCTGGGTGAGTGTCTGAGGGGAGAGCCTGGACCATGGAGCCTGGGGGCTCTTGGGAGAAGCTGCCTCTGGAAGGCAGGACCCAGAGCACCCAGTATGTTTCTACCTGCAGACTGGAGAAGTTGGAGAATGAAGTTAAGACCAGCCAAGACAAATTTGATGAAATCACGGCAAAGTGGGAGGAGGGCAGACGGAAGCGGATTCCCCAGGAACTGTGGGAGATGCTCAACAGCCAGCAGGTGCATTGTGCTGGGCTCATAGAAGACAAGAACAAGCTGATCAGCGAGCTGCAGCAGGCAAGCGGCCAGCCTCCATCCGGGCTGAGAGGGAGGGGTGTGGTGTGGTGGTCCTAGGCTTTTTTTTTCTGCCTTACTTTATCACCTGGCATGTGACATAATTCAAGCCAGGACTGGAGATATACACCTGTAATCCCAGCACTTGGGAGGCTGATGTCGGAGGATAGCAAGCTCAAGGATAGATGGGCCGTAGCAATGAGGTGGCGTTGAAAAAACTGGGAAATCTACTTGACCTTTTTTTAGTATAGAATAGAGTTTATTCAAGGCACTGGGAGGGGAATTAAGAAGGTAGCAAAGATAGAGAAAGGCAGAGAGAGGGAGAGAGTAGAGAATAGGAGCTGGCCATGACCACATGGGGGGAGGGGGGAAAGGAACGGGGAGAGAGGGC
>JADRCD010156967.1:10338-21756 GCA_019843815.1 Montemys delectorum | reverse complement strand
CTCTGAGGCAGGAAGTTGTGATGTTTGTGAACCATTCATGTCAGTGATGAGAACTGAACTTTTGTCTTCCATAAGAGCAACAAATGCTAAGAGCTAAGCTAACTCTCTGGCCCCGATCAGGGATTTTTAAAGACCAATATGGTCTCAAAACTAGCTCTAAGAATGACTAGAAATAATATTTTCTTCTGCTTTATCATGTATGCTTAGTTTATTAACCATTATTAACTAGCCTTTCACCCTTTTTCAGTAATCAATTTTATTTCATATAACATTATGTGAATTGTGGGTTATGATTAAACTGAAATCAGAAATATTAATATCACAGACGCTAGTTTGGAAACTCAGAGATTAACTATTGAAATTTTTATTTTCAGTGTTTGGTAAGATACAAATACCTTCAGGTTTATCAATCCCAACGCATCAGAAAAATTAAATGAATTGGTTTTTGGTGTGTTTAAAAAATTATGATAATTTTATTATTGTTAACTTCAAAGATGAAGGAACATTTTGGCAACTAAACAGGGTTGCACATATCTAGCCAACAGCTTTGTTCTGCATCAAAGGCTTACAAGCAGGGACCTTATTGTTCACCCCTGTTGTTAAATATTCTGTCTGAAATGGTTTTGGAAAAGTCTCTGCCTTCAACTGTGTAGGAATATTGATGAAATCAAACAGTGTATTTTCCAACAATTCCTTAAGCAAATGTGTTTAAAAATGTGTAAAAAATGTGTTTGCCTTCTTGTACCTAGTGCTGTTGGAGTTACACATTAGTCTTGAATCAACCCTAAAATGACTTCTTGAATTACAAAAGATTACTTCTTCTATGACAGTTTTATTTTAGGCAAAATTTATGTTTCCATGGGGTAAGGGTATAGCTCAGTAGAACACTTGCCTAATGTCCTCATTTCTGTACCTCCCAGCAGCACAGAAAAATAGTAATGGTAATAAAATTTACATTATCATTCAGTAACCTGCCTTATCTCTTAACCTGACTCCAAACTGTGTTTGCTTTTGTCTCCTTTTCCAAGATATGATGTCTAAAGTGTAAAAAAGAGATAAAACTTTATAATTTATCTTCACTGAATTGCCATTTCAAACAAAACAACATGCATATATACTCTTTCTAGTTTAAGCATTTTATTTAACAAGGAATATGAGTTTAAATTCTTTCACTGCTTCTGTTCTTGGAGATGTCTCTTTATGATTACTGTCTTATATATAAACACCTTCAAAACATTTGAATACAATACACAACCATGAAGTTCTTTATATAATAAAATACTTGAGTTTTTAAAACTTTTATTGTTTAATAATTTCTTAATTGTATATAATGTGTTTTATAAATCTAACCTCTTTTACTACACCTTTAATTCTTCCCCATTACCTTTTTTAAAGGTTTATTTATTTATTATAGTAAGTACACTATAGCTCTCTTCAGACACTTTCTCTTCTCTCTCTGGCACCACTTGCTCTGGCCCACTCACCCCGGGCCCACTCGCTCGTTTATTTATTATATGTAAATACACTGTAGCTCTCTTTAGACACCCCAGAAGAGGCATCAGATCTCATTGCAGATGGTTGTGAGCCATCATGTGCTTTCTGGGATTTGAACTCAGAACTTTCAGAACAGTCAGTTCTTTTAACCACTAAGCCATATCTCCAGCCCTCTGCATTACTTTTCTCTAAATGATCAACTTCACATGATCATTTGAAGATTTAATGCCCCTAAATCCACATAGTGTTGCCTATGTGTGTCGGGGCTGAGCTCCATTCCTAATGGGAATGGGCCCTCATCCCCTAGCAGCCATCTGTTACCAATGGATCCTTCCTAGGGCTTATTTATGTTCTTAAATTAGTTTCTCTTTAAGACTCTGTAGAATTAGGCTTCAGGATCCAGGACTGTCATCATCATACCTATCCAGGCCCTGTTCAGAAGTTACAATCAAGAGGCGGTTCTGAGCTTAGGATTCACTTCTGTTGAAACAGATTTCAGACTCACCCACCTACTTAGTCAGGCAAAAGGCCAATGTGCTAAGAGCCCAGCAATAAGCCAATCTTTACACCATGCTGTATTAGCAGCACAGACTCTAGATGGAGTGATAAGAAAAGAGTTTTGCCAGATAAAGACAGTCTGCAAAGACTGGAGAGCCATTACTTCTTCAAAGGCTTAGATGTGCATACAAGAAACATGAAACAATGAAGAATAACCTCATCAAACAGCAAATCTATCAAAAATATAAATTAATTAATTAATTTTGGGAGTTAATAAAGTTTTCCAATGGAAATTAAAACATTCTACTGTCAATTTATGAAGGTAAAAATTTCCAAGTTCATTAATTCTTAAAAAAATGAATTAAATAGCATGTTCAAAAGAGGTCATGAACTTAGAATGTCAAGGTTACAATAATTATAGAGAATTGAAATAAATATTGAAAGTTGAGCAGAATAAATAGGTATTATATCTCATGTATAAAAAATGTTGTTCAGATTAATAAATATGTGAAAAACAGTCTTTCAGGCAAAATAAATCTGAGAAAAGACTTTATAAATGAAATTTCTAAAATTTACTTTAATTATAAAATTTAAAGCATGTACAAGCTCAATTTTAAAACATGTAAATCCCTTGTAATAAAAAATAAAGGGAACATATGTAAATATATAAACAGGACATGGGATTTTATGGATATCTCTCAGTAACTGGTAAATAATGTATAGGGAGGGTTAGTGTACATGAGGATTAAGATGATCACATATATGTAACTTACCCTGAGGCACAGGGATAAGGACTACTGCCTACCATGAGTAAAGTTAAGATAAATCTGTTGGAAGTTTCCTAGAGGTAATTTTGGCTCAACTTTAGTAAGAGAGAGCATTGGAATATTATATTTAAAATCCAGAAAAGTAGCGCTGGACATGAGCCTTAATTTTATAACTTGTAATGTTTTCAGTCAATGGAGCTGAATGTCCATAAGGTACAAAGTGAAGTGATGCTTGGTCCTTTATTTTATGCCATGTAACAACAATTTCAAAGGGAGTTTGCCTCAACATAAGAGGACCAGACAACAGAGAGCTAAAATGTATTGTAGATGAACTCTTCTTGAATTTGTTACAGGTAGTATGTTTTGAAACATCAACTATAAAGTGATGAACACATGATATTTTATTGAAAGTGAGGATTTTTACCTAATGAAACTAAAGGCTCAAGTCACAGAGTTTGAGAAAGTATTAGAAATGCATAAGTCATAAGATCATAGTATTTGGAACAGGTAAATCATTTTACAACAAGTATTAAATAAGCAAATTCAATACAAATCATCAACCTATCAGTATAGAGCAGTGGTTCTCAACCTTCCTAATGTTTCAACCCTTTAATACTGTTCCGCATTTTGTGGTGGCCCCCATCCATAACATTTTTTGTTGCTACTTCATATCTTTAGTGTTGCTACTGTTATGAATCATAATGTAAATATCTGACATGCAGGATATCTTATATATGACTACTGTGAAATACTCATCAGACCCTCAGAGGAGTTGTGACTCATAGGTTGAGAACCATTGGCATAGAGTCTTTCTTTTTTTTTTTTTTTTTTTTTTTTTAGATATTTTCTTTATTTACATGTAAATTTCTCCTTTCCCAGGTTCCCCTCCAAAAAACAAACAAACAAACAAAAACAACAAGAACAAACCCCTTTTGCCTCCCCCCTCCCCATGCCTGCCACCCCACCCTCTCCCACTTATTGGCCCTGGCATTCCCCTACACTGGGGCACAAAACCTTCACAAGGCTGAGGTCCTTTACTCCTATTGATGATCGAATTTGCGATCCTCTACTATACACATGCTTTTTTTTTTTTTTTAAAGATATTTTCTTTATTTACAGGCATAGCGTCTTTCTAAAGAATGGAAGGGTAATTTGCTGGCCATCCTAAAGGCTCTTTTTTTTCCCTCTCACTTTTTCTGAGTTCCGAGTTAGACAGACCAGAAGAAAGCGCTTTGTAGGTGTGGCAGGTTAGAACACACAAAAGCAGTTTCTAATAATGAAGCCTGCTTTGCTGCTTCTGGAATTTACTTCCAGGGCATTGTTTTGGGAGGAGTGGCCACACAGTTCAGGACAGCACAACACCAAAGAGGTAGAGGGCCAGGATAAGTGACACTGCCACAAATCTGTTCTGATGAGTGTAGGTAAGCTGACTTTTAAAAAATGATGAGTTACTTGCAACAAATTTAGATGTTACTAGAATCTAAAAATGTTGATTCTTAAGGTTTTGCTTGAGTTTTCTATTGATAGAAAGATGGACCTGTGGACATACTCTGCTGATTTTGCAAAGAGGTATGGACAGCCAAGGAAACCTGAGAGTGGGAGAAATAATGTTCCTCCAAAAAGAAGCAATTGAGTGATCATTCAAGGCCAAATGGTCAGCTTTGATAACATGCACATACAAGGAACATTACATGGACTTTATATATTGAGGACTATTCTCTCCTCTTTGTTTATGTCTCTTTGTCTGTGGATCTGTCTGTCTGTCTGTCTCTCACTCACACACACATATTACTACACTTAATAATAATTAAAGAACAGCAGTTCATAAATTTGAAAGATCTGGGTTAGTTTGGAGGGAGGAAGGAAAAACGACATAACTATATTATAATCTTAACAAATCCAAATAAAAAGATATGTTATTCACATATTTAAATATATAAATTTATGAAATGTTTTTCTTTAATTATTGTTATATGTGGTGTGATGATGTGCATGAGTATTCCTATATATATATATATATATATATATATATATATATATCAATCTAGGTTGTTACATAAATGCTCTAATGAGGAACTTGTATTTTCCATTACCAAAATTGCTGACTCTAAATGGGTCAGAGATATATTCCTTCTCTGGAAGTTCATTTGCTTGAAAGGACAAGTTTCTACCAGAATTATGTCTCTTTAGATATTTGTTCAGTCATTGGTTAGTAAGAAAACTAGAGGCTAGAAGGTCCTGCCACAATACTAGCTTTCTAAGATAACCCTGAAAACGTCACATCTTTAAATTCTCATGAAATTGCTAAAAGTTTCCCAGCTCTATGTGGTTATTGTTGAATTCTCAAAATAGACTGCCCCAGACATAATATTTTGACAATGTTTACAGCATTCCAATACTAAAGTGGAAATAGGCTTTCATTAGAAATCATACTTCAAAATTTAGAGTATCATCCCCTCTTGTGTTAGGCCTACAAATTAGGGTGTTCCCTCGCGTTGTTGGTTACTGTTGTACCTCCCAGGCAGTCACACTGTCACAAGGGTGGGCAGAGAGGTTGCTGCAGAATACAGCCCAGCTATGGCATGGTGTTTGGCAAGTTGCGATTTCTGCTAGGAAGATTAATGCCTCTTTTGACTTTTGGTAATTTCAATTTATAATGAGTTTATCGTGACTGTAACCTCATTACAAGTGATGACATTTTCGCATTTTTTCCTCGCAGAATCTGAGTCTTGGATTCTTTTTCCTGAGGAATGCAATACGAGCTGATCTTTGATGAAATGTGTTTAGTTTGTGTTATTTTGCACTTTTCATATCCTTCATTGACTCAGCTCACTACTAATTATTTTCCTTTGAACTGATAATATTTAAAGCTTTAGTTAAAATTTCTTTCTAGTATTATCAAATTCTATAGTTGTTATTTAGAACCTTTCCATTCTGAAAACCAGGAAGGACTGAACTGTACTGCGTGTATTTGTTCCTTATACACGCATCACCACTCCCTTCAATCATTATTGGTACAAGGCTTTTTTTTTATTTCTATGCTCTCTTCTCTCTGCTATTTGTTCTCTGCATGATATATAGCAGTATTGGTATTTCTGATGTCAAAAGTAACAACAAACTCTCCATCTTTGTCCATAAAATATTTTGCCAAATTTCATTTTATGAAATAACCAAGCTTTTATTACCATACTTTTGTTTATAAGGTTGCTGTTTATATAAATACCTCATCCTTCAAAAAGTTGCTTTAAAAAGCTGTTTTGCTTAATGTAAACATCTAAAATGAGAGCATGCTGATGACAGTAGTAAGCAGGCTTCTCACTCAGCAACAAATCTATACCTGTACTTTATTTCTTTTATGAGGTATTGAAGTGGTCATTATGAATGAGGCATTTAAATGCAATTTTAAAACATCTTTTCTATGTAATGTCTTGTTGAAGTAAAGATGTGGAGTATCAGACTCTCAATTAAAAACAACATAATATATCCATGCAGTGGGCTAAACAAGGTAGTCAGTGTAGGGAGTCCAGATGATCACATTCTACCTTTAAATACAATGTAGAATGTAATGTAGTATAGTCTAGCTGAGTTTCTGAAAGGCTGGAAGGAAACTGAAAATACATTCAAGGTTTCTGACTCTAACAATAGAAGCACTTAACACAGTTTTGTAAGATGGAAAAGCTTCAATACAGGCATATGGGAGATTGAATGTCAACTGCTTATTTATTGACTGAAGTTAAAATTCTGTGCTACACTTAATAAATTCGAATCTTTTACCTGTTTTCACTAGCATTTTCTCTTTAGTGACTGCTAAATGATTTTCAGAATTCAGCATTAAACAGCTAATATTATTTTTATTTTCTGCCTCCTTCCCCACAAAGCTAATACTTTTAATGCTTGTAATTGAAATAGAATTATATCGTTCCCCAAACCATGCTCCCTCTAGCTCCTGCAAGTTATCCTCACTTTAATTCTCCATTTTCCTTGCTCTCAAGTGAATATCCTCCTTTGCTTTAATTATATTTGTTACATACACATGCATGTATGTATATATATGTATCTTGTTGAGTCCATTTTTTAAAATTTATTTATTTTTAATTAATTGTGTGTATATGGTTTTGAGGCTCACCACTTTGCATTGGAGAAACAAACAGAGACTCATTCCTGAGAAAGTCTAATTCCTTTTCTCCTACCAGCCAATAGTTTCCTGTAGGGCTATGTCTAGGGTTAGGACCCAACAAAAGTTTTCCCCTTCTATGGGAGCATGTCAATGGATATTGCTTTCATTCCGGTCTTGTTTATGCAACCATTTCCTTGAAAAACTATTTCCCAGTAAACATCTTGGAGTTCTGGCTCTTATAATCTTTTTTTGTTCCCCATTCCATGTTCTGTGGATTCAGGAGATATGATATAAATGCATCTCTTGGGGCTTGTTGATCTCTGTGTGGTGTTTAGTTGTGATTGTGAAAGATTCCACTTGCTGCAAAGAGAAACTTCTTTGATGAGGAGTGGCAGATGTTATCTGTGGTTATGAGAGTAAGTTTTAGAGTATAGTGTTATGCAAGCTTTCAAAGGAGAGAGAGAACCAACAGCCCTATCCATCTATACTGGCAAGTTTTATGTCAACTTTACACAAGTTAGAGACACCTGAAAGGAGGGAACATTAATTGAGAAAATGCCTCCACAAATCCAGCTGTAGGTTCCTTGTCTTGACTTCCTTTAATGATGAACAATGATGTTGGAGTGTAAGTCAAATAAACCTTTTTGTTTTTCAAGTTGGTTTTGGTCATGGTGTTTCATGGCTACTAGGATACTAGCAATGAGTTTATGCACCACAAAAATGAACATGGTATGATAATTCTAACTGTACAGTAGCAGCATGCTTATCTTGATGGTAACCAACAGCCTTTTACTTGTTTTATTGTTTTGTTTTGTTTTTTTGTTGTTGTTGTTGTCGTTTTGTTTCGTTTTGTTTTTCAAAACAGGGTTTCTCTGTATAGCCCTGGCTATCCTGGAACTCACTCTGTAGACCAGACTGGCCTTGAACTCAGAAATCTGCCTGCCTCTGCCTCCCAAGTGCTGGGATTAAGGGTGTGCGCCACCATTGTCTGGCCTTTTAATTGTTCTTAATACCCACTCAACAAGAGGGAAATTATGCTTATAGTACTCCAGTTTCTCATGGAAGAGAATATATTTAGTCTGACACTTTCTCAGGTTCTCTTAACTCTGATGACCTTAACAGACCTCTTTAAGTTATTTCTTTTATTTTTGAGAGTATAATACAATCACACCATTTCCCCTTCCCTTTTCTCTCTACAAACTCTCACATAGACATCCTTGCTCGGTTCATTTGACATACCCCCTTTTTCATGAATCATTGTTACATAAATATTGGATCACTGCAGAAGAAAGTATGGTAAATTGTAAGAGCCAGAGCATCAGGGAATTGTGTCTCCTCGTAACATCAGACCTTTGGCCGTTTTGAGATTTACTAGACAGGGAATTTTATAGACTGTCCCTTCCTTGAAATTTATTTGAAGGTTTTGATATAGAGAGATTACTTTTGGAGGGAAAGAAAACCTAAAAGTTAAAATGATTTCTTCATACCATTAAGAGTAAGTAGTATAAATGTGACTTGTCACCGTTCAGGTTAACTTGAATCACATTGTGTCTTAGGGTTATTATTGCTGTGATGAAACAGCATGACCAAAAGCAACTTGAGTTTATTCGTCTTATGCATACACATTGTAAACCATTATTGAAGGAAAAGAAGACTGTTACTCAAACAGGGCAGAAACCTGGAGGCAGGAGCTAATGCAGAGGCCATGACTGGGTGCTACTTTGTGGCTATCTCACTCTGTTTTGTTCAACCTTTCTTATAGCACCCAGGACTACAAGTCCAGGGATGACATCATTCACAATGGGTGAGGACCTTCCACACCAATCATTAATTAAGAAAATGCCTTACAGGCATGCCTACAACCAGATCTTATGGAGACATTTTCTTAATTGATGTTCTCTCCTTCCACATGACTTTTGCCTTTGTCAAGTTGACATAAAACTATCCAGTATACCTCCTTAGAGTATTTATAGGGTGCTTCACTGTAAAGTTCTTGTCTATTTTTCCCTTCTGTATAAGGGGATCACTCTGTATAGAAGTGGCCTAGAAGAGGGAAGGAAGTTATGTTCCAAGGATGGAATATAGCTATGATTGTTTTGGAATTCCATATTAAACATTAGTAAAGCCCCAACTCCCTTATTAATCCCTTTACTTTCATATTACTATAGACTCAAATTAAAAATCTATCAATTGACTTATGACTTAAAACTAATTTATTTTATGGTTCGAATTCTTCTAAGAGTATTATTTTCCTATTCACTTGATTGTTTTCCCTGCAGAGTGAGGAACAAATCCTAGATCCACAGGACTCTGCAGCACTGAGGTACATCCCCATGTCAATATGTTGTTACATTTTCTCTTTCCTCTCTCCACTCCTGTATGAGAGTTGCTATGCACACAAATCCTCATGCTCATTAAATTCTTGATTTCAAACCCAGGGGTTACTCAACTAAAGAGCTCTTATCTTCTATTATGGTGTCTACTCACCCCACCTCATATTTTTCTTTGTCTTTGTCTTAGACGTTTTACTTCTGTTTAAATTTTACATCTATTCTTATACATTTCCCATTTAGCATACATATCAAGTGATTTTTAATTATCTTTAGTAATTCCAACTTCTGTGTCGTAGCTGAACACAGTGTTGTGACTACCTATGTCCCTCTCTACTTGCTACATTGGGGTGCCAGGCACTTTCATTGCCCTTTGCTCCAGGAGGGCAAATTTCTTCAATGATTTCGTTCATGTATATGTTTCTTCATGTTTTGAGGTGGCATTTCTTGTTACAGCTTTAGTACTTTGGTGGATCCAAGAGAAGTCATTTGCATTTTCCTACTCCATGTTCATTGTAAAGATGGGATTGATGTCCTTTAATTTATTCACATGTTGACTTAGAGGCTGACAACCATTTTTTCCTACCAGTTTTTCTCACTTTCACTTCTACATGTGCTTACTTTTCTTCTTGCACACTTTCAATTGCTCAGGCAAACAACTACTTTGATCACATTGCGGTATATTTTATGAATATCCGATGTTTATATATTTTGAGCAATATCAATTCTACTTACATCTAACTTATTACCTATGCTCTACAACACTTACCAAATTGTTAAATTCACCATCATGTTCTCATTTCATTTTCTCATAATAGTTTTATTACTTTAGCTTCTAGTTGTCTTGAGACCACTGCTGTACTCCTGAGTGTAGTTAGTCATTGTTATACTCTAATAATTATGTCATGATATATCCGCTTTTCTTGCCTCTCTTTTTTGTCTTCTTCTAATTGTTCAGTTATGTCTAAATGCCCAAAATTGTCACAGATGCTCCTCTTCAGCATCCGCTCTCTCCTATTCTATATTCAAACAACTTTTCCTCTCTATTGTTGATATGGATAAAGTTTAGAGACTATAGGAAATGTTTGTTTAGACATCTAAGTACTATTTATGCTCTTAGTCCATATCCAATCTGCCAATCAGGACAAAATTTTGGATTGTCCTTAACTATATACCAAAAACTTAGCTTCTTTCTTTCTTTTTTTAAAAGATTTATTTATTTTATGTAAATGAGTACACTGTAGATCTCTTTAGACACTCCAGAAGAGGGCATCAAACCCCACTACAGATGGTTGTAAGCCACCATATGGTTGCTGGGAATTGAACTCAGGACCTCCAGAAGAGCAGTCAGGGCTCTTAACCTCTGAGCCATATCTCCAGCCCCCAAAACTTAGTTTCTTAGTATTGACTCTTTCATCTCAGTTTAAACTGTTACCACTTCTTATTTGCTCCTCTCCAATGGCTGTTTTCTAGTCTTCTTCTCAATTGTTTCAGCTTTCTTTCATCTTATTAAATCCCCACCCATGGTTCTTAAAGTATGGCTTATATGATGTCTATAACCTTATATCCTACTCCTTTTCTCTTTTTTCTATTCATTTCTAAAGTAGAGTATAAAGTCTACAAACAGAGTTAAAATTTTTCAATAATGCATCTAAGCAAGTCCTCAATGCTGAAGACAATGCTTACATAGCTCATTGATCATGGAAAAGTCGACCTCATGCCTACATAAAAACTTTGCTTCTACAGTTTATCTTTGGTACAGATAGGTACTCTTAATGCTAACAAATGAGTAACATAAGCACTAAGCCAGTCTCAAACACTTGCTGCAAGACATTGCTAGGGTAATGATACACAAAGTTTGTGGGAGTAACCAACCAACCAACCAATAACTGATTTGACTTAAAGGCCAGTTCCTATTATAAAACACATACTTGACACTTGAACCATAGAGCAGATAACCCAGGGATCTAGAGTAATACCAAATACTACTGGTCTTGAAACAAACAATAAAACCCCCAAATTTTAGTGATTAAATTCTTCCTAGTGATGTTCTGTAATAGTCATAGATCAGTGCCTTGCTCGGCCATCATCAAAGAACCTTCCTTGTGCAGCAGATGGGAACAAATATAAAGACCTACAACAGGCATCACACTCACAGATACATACACCACACACACACACACACACACACACACACACACACACACACACA
>JADRCD010156967.1:0-10328 GCA_019843815.1 Montemys delectorum | reverse complement strand
CACACACACACACACACACACACACACACACACACACACACACAGACAGACACACAGAGAGAGAGAGAGAGGCGGGGAGAGAGAGAGAGATTGAAATATGCATATGTCCTAAATAGGATATCTTTATCAAATCCTTCCACTTAGAGCTCAGAGAAGCCAAGGAAGAGGAGCCACAATTATCGAAGACAGAGCACAGATGAAGGTAAATAGGAACACATGAGACCAAGAAAATTTTAGGCTAAAATGGTATGAGCTGTACCCACTGCCATCAACACTGCAGTGCCCTCCTCTGCCCCATCTCTTACCAATTACCAGTCTTACTTTTAACTGCTATCCTTCTGTGCTTGGTTTTGTTGCAGAGGGGGGCTTGTGATGAAGATTTCACATATCTTCTGAGTTCACTTTGTTATTTGTAGTATAGGATAAGTGCAGGGAGATTAATGCATGTCTATCTTTCTTAAGTTCCTAACAGTCTGAGACCAGCCCTCAACTCAGTGAATGAGATTGTGCTATGTTTGGGACTTTCTCTGGATGGCAGAATTTCTCCATCAGAATTTTTAGGCTTCAGTGTATCTAGCCTGAAAACACAATCTCTATTGTTTTCTTTCTCTTCCTTGATGAACTTATTTCACTTGTAAAATCCTTTTCTTAGGATTCTGATTTAATCAGAAAGTTATTTCCTTGACAGAATCTGAAATGATATACATTTATACGTGTGAGTTGAAAAAGAACAACTTGAAAAGCAAATAAGGAACTAGAAAGAGAAGTCTCTCAGTAGGACATGTATCCACTGGAGAATAACAAGCAAGGCTCACAGAACAAATCCATTGTCATTCAATAGACATTTATTGAAATCTACAATGTGCCCAGAATAGCAAGGTGGAAGAGACATGAAAATAAAGTACCATTCACAACCTTGACCTATTTATAGACTATTATGTAGGTTAAACTTATAACCAGAAAAGTTCTAATGAATTATAAAGGTAACAGCCAAAAACACATAGTGTGTTGGTGTAAAGAGGAAAGAAATGTCAGAAGAGTCATAGGAAATGTCACAAAAGGCTGTTAAAGGAAACCAGATCCAGACAGAAGTTAAGGAGATAATTTGTGTAAAAACAAACAAATCACACTTGATGATAGTAAATTTTAGGTTTTTTTTTTCTCTACTCCATATGACTGTAGCATGGACAAGTAAGGATTACTATCAGGAACCAGTTGTGTAAGTAGCTAGAGGCATTCTATCAGGTGGCTGAGGTGAGCTGATACCAGCCATGGGAGATGGTCTATAAGCTGATAAAAGCAATGCTCGTTCCGAAGCTGTATGTTGTAGCCTCACCAAAAACAGATGACCATGCCCTGAAGTTTGGAAGATGTGTTTCAAGTAGTGCCTTCTTCAAAGTCGACCTCTGCAACTAGGTTTACAATTAAGTAAAATGGCTTGGGGGGGTGGGGGGTGGGCACCTCTTTAGAGGCTGCAGTCATAGAAATAAAATAATCCTTTTCTTTCTATGTTGAATGTTGTATAATCTAAACCAGAATGGGCTTTGTGCTTTTAGCTTTCCCACCATTTCTTGCCTAACTGACACTCCATGAATTTGTCTCACTACATTGTTCTAAATGTAGATATGCATTTTTTTAATTGTACAATTCAGGGAATCCTTTAGGGGTGCTTGAAATATGGGAACAATTTGCAAAGGTGAAGGTGCATTTACTATATATTCTGTAGAGTTTCATAAAGTAAGCAGGTGGAAGCAACCCAAAATAGAATTTTCAGTATGCCGTAATTATTGATTTGGTCCATATTCTAGCTGCTTTGTTTACTAATGACTATAGACAAACAAATTCTACAAATCTGACTTAATGAAATAAGATCCTGAAAATTCTCCATGACATTTGAAATTGAATGAATTAAGAAAGACCTGTTCAAACCATCCTTTACCCTCTTCATATTCATATAGCATTGCAGGTACTAAATGCTGAACTTAAAATTTCAGAACATCTATTAAATGAATGAGTGTCCCACCCGTACATCTCTATCAGCCACTGATTGTTTTAGGCATAAAAATTACTGAAGGTTATGGGGAGACATAGCTTCTAAAAATAGATGACTTACATTGAAATGATTCTGAGTTTCATTTTGGAGAAAATTGTAAAATATCAGATTTGTCCCAGGGGAGTTATAGTATTTGCAGGTTTCAGTTAAGATATAAATATCCAAGGAACTGTGTTACTCATCATGTTTCAATTTATTCCCAGTCACATCTCTCAGTAAAACAAAGAAATGCATGCCTATATCTATATATAATTGTGGGTAAAACTTTGCAAAGGTTGCATGTAGTTCAACTCTAGATTTGGCCTTTGCGTGAGCTAAACCACTTTTTCAATAATTGTGAAAGTAAATGATAAAATTTACTCTTGCCAGTATAAGAGTTTTATTTTAACTGAAACCATCCATGTAGCATCCAGACTCTAGAGGAGAAAAATAAGGATGACATCCACCCAAATGTGTGAAAATGTCATTAAGACAAATGACAAACATTTCTTCATTTTAGCATCTATCAAAATCATAAATCACTATTCCTGGCATGTTATCAATAGAATGTTCTTTATATACCACAACATAATGTGAACTATAAAAATTTATAATTCAAGAAATGTGAACCTTTGAGTGGTATAATGTATGTTAGGACATGTACATTATATACTAAAGTAAAAAAAAAACTCAGAGAGTATAAGGGACTGCCAAAAACTAGCAAAATAATGACAGCTAGAGGAGAAAGTGAGAGAAATTAAATTGAAATCCATATATAATTTGTAGGCATTCTTTGAAAGAAGAGCTAATTCCCTACAAAGAAACATTTCATGGCAACTAGGCAATATATTTTTAGTATGCATCTCACAGGCTTATTTTTTCATCTTACTCATAAATAAAATAGAGTTGGTTAAGGAAAATTCATTGCTTTTATGAATAAACTAATACACAGTATTGACCAGATATCAGGAAAAAAATGAGACATTTTGGGGTTTCAGACATTGCAAATCCCAACTGTGTATAACTATGTATTATTTTATTTATTTCTTTTGTGAAAAGTACTTGTCTATCATTCAAATCTTCTAAAATTATAAAATTTCATAATCAATAATTATATAGCCTAGGGCAAGGAATAATATTAAAAATAATTTTAAAGGCCAGTTTGGAAGATGTCAGAGCATATCTACTTCATTCTACTCTATTTGTGATTACTCAGCAATTAGTGTTGGCCTTGTCCCAAGTCTGCTCGAAGAATCATCTCAGGACCTATGGTTCCGTGGAGGAAACTTAGTAAGTAGAGTGATTTTGAAAGACAGAGAAGAAGATACATAGGCTAAAAAGAAATACTATGAAGCTCATTCAAAGGCTGGCCAGCTGGAACTTCTGGTACCTCGTATGAATAATTAATAGCTACCTATGGGGCAACGGATGTTGAAGACATTCCAGGAAGAAGAGGCAATAAGGTACATATCATTGGACTCCTTTTATATGAACTGCCAGAGCGTGTGGGTCCATAAAGAAAGAATAACAAGGGCGGAGGATGATTACTAATGGCTTGCACATTTCTGTTTAGTGAACGGAATTGTCCTAAAAGTAGAAATTAGTTATGGTTAGACAACTCAAGATAATGATAAGAACAAAGTCACAGAATTAAATGATTTATAAAGGTGAATTTTATGGTATGTAAATTGTATCTCAATGAAACTATTATAAAAAGCAGGGTACCAACATTTTGACACACAGGTAATGATTTTAGACTAGGTTTAATTACCCTGTGATACTATCTACATATAATGCTGTTAATGTTTTAAATACAATTTCATAATCATTAGTTTTTGATCCTACACTAAACCTCTTACTGATAACATCATTCTCAACCTAGAGAAGATGATTTTAGGAATTAAAGGAATTGAATGACTTGTCCAGTGTTGAGCAGATCAACTGAACGACATGTATATTTAGAATATCTCTCAGGTCAAGCCATATGTTCATGCCTTATATCGCCTTTAATATTTTCTTTTTTCAACATACAGGTAAAGAGGAATGAGATAGAAAAAGGATTTCAGAAAGTAGGCTGAGTTATAACTGCTATCTCAAAACATGGTGGATAGTGTTTTGTGGATAGAATAAACTGGAAGCTGGCTGAAATATCTTGTCTACTTTTGATGTTTTGATCTCCCAAATAAAAAGAAACTACCAGACAGAAGGAGACAGAGGTGCTGCATCATAGATTATTGGATTAGAATCAATCCAGAAAAAAACTCAAAGCAATCAATAGAGAATACACAAGAGTTACTGAATTTTCTAGTAAAAAAAATTACCACTGGATAAATGAAATAAATTGCTGTATTAATCACATATATTTGTGTTTCCTTTAGCAATGCTGTTTGAATTATTCCAACAAAGGAAATGGAAAAGTTGATGAAAGGCAACTGTCTTTTAGAAACCCAATGTAAATTATTTAATTGTTGTCTTAGTACATTTCTTAATGTGTTAAAATAGAACTAAAAGTCCAAGGAGAAAGGAGAAATGGATATGGAGAATTATAGGGTAATAAATATCAGCTAAGTTAGGATGTGGAATTCTGGGTAAGATTGTTTTCTCATTTTCAAGTAGAATAAGAAATCAAGGCATTGTCTAAGGATAAAGAAAGGAAGAATTGGTGGGGATTTGAGATGGAGGAGGTGGTATCAAAAGTTCTTGGAACCACAAGAAACAACTGTGTAAGAATTATCTGAATAAACTAAGGAACCTGTGATATTTGGGGAAAATGACTATAGAATATGACCAATAAATGTGGGCTTAGCTCTACTTCTATTACAGTGCAGTGAAAAGAATGGATAGATATTCAGACAAACCTATATTTGAGTGTCTTTTTAAGCTATGTGTGTTAAGCAGTTTGAAATAAAAGCATAGGAGCAGTTCCAAAGATAGATATGAATTTTAAATGATGAATTTAATGATTTATAGTGATGGGTCAGCTCAGAATTTTCTGGAAGAAGCATGAGTAATGGGAGAGAATGAAAAAGTATTTCCAGATAATGGAAGGAAGATCACAATAACGTGCAGAAATTTTTTGATGTAGAGATTTCAAGAACTAATCTGAGAGTCTGAAGTTGGAAAACACAAAACTATAATTACAAAAAAGTGTCAAGTGGTGGAAAGAATAGGCCTGAAGTCAATGAGAAAAGCACTTGAAAATAGTTACAACAACGGATGACCATGAAGAGCGAAGTAACTAAGGATGTCATAGAAAAAGTCCTGGAAAAAAGAGAAAGTGAGAGAGAAAGGGAGGAGGGGGAGGGAATGTTTTTGTGTTGAGACATACAAAGAATATATGGGGTCACTAGTCTATGTAACTTACCCCCAGTAAACGGACTAACTTGTACAGTTACATAACAAAAAATTAGTTTCAAAACCCCACCTCTTCCTTTTATTAGAAGTTATGTAAAACATATTCAGTAAAGGGACACTTTCTAATCTTCTATGTAATCGAAAATGAGCAAAACAATTGCTAAAGTGTGTTTTTAATTTTCAAATTGATTTCTGGAGTTTGGAGGCCTCAGGGAGTTTAGAGGTCTGGTGGGGTGTGTGGTGGGGACATCCTCATGGAGGCAGGGGGCAGGGAGAAGGTATGGGGTGGGGAATGGTCGAAGGGTGGACTGGGATGGGAATAAAATCTGGAGTGTAAATAAACAAATAAAAGATTTTTTTCCCGGTTTTTCGAGACAGGGTTTCTCCATATAGTCCTGGCTGTCCTGGAACTCACTCTGTAGACCAGGCTGGCCTCAAACTCAGAAATCCGCCTGCCTCTGCCTCCCAAGTGCTGGGATTAAAGGCGTGCAGCACCAGTGCCCGGCAACAAAAGATTTTTAAAAAGCAATTACATATTTAATGAAATAGCACTGCAAATTTTAAGTGGTAGTCACTAAAAGTTTATTTAAAAAACCCAAAATTTCATAAAGAATTTTGAAATTAATCTGATTACTATGTTGCATCTTTAGAAAGGAAAAGAAAAAAGAAAAAAAAGATAAGTGGGAAATTCCCAAGGCTTTTGGTGAAGGGGCAGTACATACTGAAGAACTAACTATCTTAAAATGTACAGCCAGTAGGTGAAAACTCCCCCTAACACTCAAAACAGACGATTAACACAACTGTGTGTATACATATTAGTGCTGCAGAAACAGCAGTAATACTATGTTTTAATATGTTTAACTGGCACAGTTCCAAGTTTAAATAAATCACAGACTATTTGAGAATATTTACACATCAAGTTTTCAGTTTCTTTTGTACTTATGAATTTGAATTTAGGTAAATTTACTCCTCACTTTCATTTGATCCTTTAATATAAAGACATTTAAGGATTTCCATTCTTTCGATTAGTTTTGGAAACACTACCTGGTGTATTTTATTTGTTCAGTAGTTGCTGTTCTATGATAATATCTTACACATTCTCCTTTCTCTTCAACCATTTAACATTTCCTCACTTTCTTGAGTATTTCTTCCTGAAAATATGTTAACAATTCAATATTTCCAAAGCCTTTCTAAATGCTGTCATTTAAATATTTTCCAGTGTCAAAGTCAAAGTTTTCCAATCCTTTCAATGAAAGAAAGGAAAAAAAACTGCTCATTCTATTGTGTCAAGAATTTCAATAACTTAAATCCAAGTGGCTTAGTTTCTGTTTTATATTCTAAAAAAAACCAAAAAACAACAAAAAAACCAAACCAAAACAAAACAAAAAAAAACCCACCTCCTACATTTCCTCATTTCCTCTTTTCCCATTCTACACCCCTTAAGGAATGTTTCCTGTTCTGAGATTTAAACATGCTAAGTGTCAAGAGCCTCTGGGATTAGAGGAGGTTTTGAGCAATGAGGGCAAGTTAATTCCACAGCCTTATGGCAGTAGCCTGGGAAGAGGATGTATGATTTCCTGGGCTGACTTGATTGTCCCTGGTCAACAGAATGCTCACCAATGTTCATGTAAATAGATACTCACAGCCATCCATTGGACTGAGTACAGGGTCCTCAATGAAGGAGCTAGAGAAAGGACCCAAGGAGCTGAAGGGTTTGCAGCCCCTTAGGACAAACAACAATGTGAACTAACTAGTACCCTCAGAGCTCCCAGGGACTAAAACTCCAACTAAAGAGTACACATGGTTGGACTGAAGGCTCCTGCAGCATATGTAGCAGAGGATGGCCAAGTTGGTCATCAATGGGAGGAGAGGCCCTTGGCCCTGTGAAGGTTCTATGCCCCAGTGTAGGGGAATGCCAGGGCCAGGAAGTGGGAGGGGGTGGGGTGGTGAGCAGGAGGAGCAGGGAGGGAACAGGAGTTTGCTTTTGTTTTTGTTTTATTTTATTTTCTCTTTTTTTTGAGGGGAACCTGGGAAAGGAGATATTGTAAATAAAGAAAACAGCTAATAAAAACAAAACAAAACAAAACAAAAAAACCTGAAGTTCCCTGGGAGATGCAGAGAATCCTCACTGAGTAAGATCCCAGCACTTGCTGCATATTTGACCTGATTAAACTCTCTGTGATTTTTCTTGGCCTTTGTTTGTTCTATGTAGCTTCTGTAAGCTCCCTGCACTCAACTGTTTCTAGGAACTTGTAAAACCAGTCTTGCACTGGGGGAAAAAAAAAACAGGACAAAGGAATGTGTAGAGACAGAGCAAACAGCAAATACAGGAAAGAAAGGGGCCCTGAAGAAGTACCCTGGAAGTAAAAAAAAAAAAAATCATCCCTAAATCATGCCTTTTTTCAAATGAACAATTATCCTATGTGGTTCAGAACTTGCAGATTATTATTACAAGCAATGCTATACTGGAAATCAAATACCTGGGCAAAATAATCACTTTTGAAAGGGCAAGTGCACTGCAGAAAGGGACCAAATCAAAGTGCTAAGTAAATGGTACAGTTGAACAAAAACGAGTGAGACGAAACTCTTACAATTTAATTACTAATTTATTTATTTATTTGTTTGTTTTTATTAGTTTGTCTATTATTTGAAGGACTTATTCTGCAGGCCAGAAAATACTGAAGAGAGAATTTTGAATTGGAAAGTATGTAGAAAGAAGTTACCAGTATGAAAAACAAGGGCATGATTATAAACATATGAAGAAAATCAAACCACACGTTAAAAACCATATATTTTCTGGAATATATATATATTCCAGAAAAGGAACAAATATGACAATATAGAAGTGGCCTTTTGTTATAGTTGAACATGAGCTAAAATGTTATGGAAATCTTCAGTCCATAGGAATGGCCAGAACAGAATATTGTAAATATCAGCATTTAATTAAGTAACTCTGTCCTTGGGCAAATGCAGTGAGCCTTCAGGATGGGATCAATCAGAATAGCACTTCAAGTAAAAATAATGTCACAAAGAAAAAGTTAAAGAAATTTAAGTGGAAAATTTCACAATAGAAATCAAGAATAAAATTTATGATTGTTGTAATATACAGGGAAAGCAATTTCAATTTAGAATTAGTCAGTAAACAATATTTAAGTAAGTAGAAATAAAAACATTAAAAAGAGCTTAGAGAGTTTACTACTCTAGCATTTATATGACTTTAAAAGAACATCAGGAAAAAGATGGCAGAAGAAATGCCTGAGAGGAGTAAGGCAGTGAGTAGCAGATACATTTATAAATAGGTTATAAAATATTTCATGTTTACAAGCAAATAAATATATAATGAGGTTTTAAAAAGATATATTACATTTTGTGAACTAATAATGTGTGGATTCAAATTGGAATGATCATGGTTAATGGCTGGCAAGGATTCTTTAATTACTCAGGAAAGAAATTCAGGTATGGCATAAATTAATTTCAGAGATAAATACAAAAATATTTTAAGGGTATCTTTAAAATTCTGTCTTAAAAATACATACTTGTTCTTTTCTGAAGAGAAATTAAGGGGCAGTGGATCTGGGGGAGAGGAGATGGGGCAGGGAGCTGGGAAGAGTGGAGGGAGAGCCAGGATGTTTTGTATGAGAAAAAAATATAATAAAGTAAAACAGTGGGGAAACAGGAAAAATAGGAAATGCAGAGGGTATAGAACATTCTTTAACAACAAAGGGAGAAATGTGTAACTAAAAGAGAAGCTGACAATGAGTACAATGAATTAAGCCCAATTATAACAAAAATAAAAATCATACAAAGTGAATTTTATGTCTATAAAAATCTTACTTCATTAAATTTCTAATTCTTTTGTTACAATGTAAAATACCTTAACATCCCCAATATCATGACACATTATTAAAAATAAAAATCTGGGAACTAACTAGAAAGTAGTAGGTAACATTTAATAAAAAGAAAAGGGAATAGCTACATTAAAATCAGATAACAGAATGAGGGGAATATTTGTTTTCTCCATAAAACTGGGTGATTATAGATGAAGCATATACTAAAATATAGGGAGAATAAATAAAACCATTATAATAATAGGAAATGTACCTCTTTTCCATTAATGTTAATGAAATAATGAGAAACCAGTGAAATGGTTCATTTAGTAAACTTGTTGTGTGTAAGACCTAGGGCTTGAGTTTAATCCAAAGGATTCACATAAAATGACAGGGCACCATCTTCATTTATCACCGCCTATTTATGCCTAGCGTGGCTCTTTGTGAAGCAAGACTCCAAGTCCTGTTTAATAGGGTTCCAGAGCCAACACCCATCCTTCACTTGCTAGCCAGCCAATCACCCACCCAATCACACCAATATGGTCCTGGAGGGTCTGAACCCAGAGCTCCAATCAGAACTTCAGACCTCGAACTAGTTAAATTCTGACCCTATAGCCTACAATGGCCAGCTAAGTGACAATCCAACAAACACATTGAGAAAGAAATCAAATAAGCAGAAACTTTTATACAATGCCCTCAAAAATGAAATAAAACAAAATGAAAGTAACCTTTGGAATAACTCTAACCAAACAAGTAAAAGACTTGTATACTAAAAGCATTTTAAAAATTGAAAAAGGAAATTAAAGAGAACATCAAAATATGATAAAGATCTCCTGTGGTTATGTATAGGTAGGATTAATACTGCAGAAATTGTCATCCTACTGCATATGTAATCTACACATTCAATGCAAACAAAATTTCAACACAGTTCTTCTCAGAAACTGAAAAACCACAATGTTAAACTTCATACATTAAAACAAAAAAGTAGGTAAAATTATCCTAAATAATAAAATAACTGCTGGAGATTTCACTATCTCAGATTTCAAGTTGAATTACAGAGCTATAGCTAGAAAAACAACATAGTTTGGACATAATACAGAAACATTAATCTCTCT